>OVBI01001520.1:0-33000 GCA_900406495.1 Sisymbrium altissimum
TAGAACATTAGAAGAATCTTGATTGACTGATTTACTTGCATTCCTGATTTCCTGAGAATTTCCTGAGCTTGACGTTTCTCTTTATTGATCTTACAAACCGAGTTTACTGCATTCTNTTGTTTAGCTTAATTCGATAACTAATAATCTATGGTGTGAATCATGAGTCTCTATGGAATTCGACCCCTAAGTATTACATCGATTTCTTAATTTGAGAGAATAGCTCTAGGGATAATTTGAGCCTATCACTCATACTTTCAAAAGCTTTATATACACAAACTAAAATTATTCGGTTTATTTGTTGTCACTCATCTATTAACCATCTAAATTTCATACTAAACCTAAATTAAACCTGATTATAATCAAACCCGTTCCAGAAAAAATGATTCAACTGAAAAAAAATCCATCCGCACTTCGTCTTCTTTCCCTACTATTTTCCAAGGTGAATAAAATGCAGAATCATGATACTTTAAAATCAAAGTTGAGAAAATGACTATAGCAATGTTAGAAGCTTAGAATTCAATTCTGTTTCAAGGGACAAGAGATTCTCGGAAGTCAACCTTATCTAAATTCATAACTTAAAGATCCAAATTCGGAGCAACCCAAAATTGTAACAAAATTTAAGACGTTTTTCAAATCCAAAATCTAAAAATCTTAATTCTCAAAAAATTCTGAATACTGAACATGAGGGAAAAAAAAGTTTATGACATTGTCTTTTTGCAGAAAAATTAATAAACCGGAGGAGAAACTCTCCCGTCGACGAACAACGCACGTTCTAAGACTGGCTACCCTGTAACGTATCACCACACACTTTAGATCCCTGTAACAACCTTGGCGGAACAATAGAAGGCTTCATCTTTAAGCCTTTGTTCAACCTCCAAATAATCTCCAAGCGAGTATTGACGTCGGCTCGGCCAAATTTGTAACGAGAAACAAAAAGAATTTCAGACAACAAAATCTCAATACCCCATAAATTTATTTATTAGTAATTTTTTTTCAACTCATTGATTATATCGAACTTGATATTTATAATTTGATTTTGGTTAATAGGTACAGATTTGTGATCTGTTCCACCAAAATAATAATGATAATTTGAATAATCTTTTTTCTCCAAGTGAATGTGATACAGTTGTTGTTAAAATTATGCAGAGTTTGAAAAAAATCAGGTGAAGAAGTAGACAAATCAGATTGGATCGGGTCATTTACGAATTTGCTGTTTTTGTATAGGATTTGGTTGGAACAAACTGTAATTTGTTTTAGGATCAGGTTTGGTTGGTTTGGGTACGGTTTGCGAACAATAACCGATAAAAAGTTTGTGTTTTGAGGTTATGAACTTTTAATTTAAAGAGATATAGGTTTAGAACTTTGTTTTCATGGAGAGTTAGCAAATGGTTTTAATTTGATGTACATCTGGTGCTATAAGAGAAGTAATAACCCATCTCACGTGCATCGTAAAACTTCTCTTTATAAACCAAAAACATTTTCTTATAAAAAAATAAAATAAATGGATATAAATTTTTTATAAATGATAGAAAAAATCGTAATAAATAATTTTATAAATGAAAAAAATTTAGCATATGCTACCAATGTGCCAAACCAAAGTGAATAATTGTATTATTTGGTTAAAAAAGAATATATATATATATATATTTTTTTTGGATTTTAAATAATTTAAAGTAAAATCAAAATTAAATCGAATTATATTCAGTATTTATATGGGTATGAAATCTGTTAAATCGATAGTTGCTCTAAGTTTTTTTTAGTGATTTATTGTTGGAATTATCAATAGAAATCTAACCCAAAAAATGAATAGGATCCCAAACAATGATTTATTTCCATGTACAGTTTAGGAAGAGATGCATATGTGGATGACGAAGGATACTCAAAAGGAGCTCCTCACCCCCCCCCCCCCCCCNATCATCACTATTTTGAAATAACATTTGTCATGTGACTGAAAATATCAATAAAATGATCTAATTATATATAATTGAGAAAATGTGAACTTTCAATTGTGCCTATAAACTTTGATAAAAGTCATTTAAAACATGAATTTTCATTGACTATTTTTATAAAACATTAAGTTTTGTTGACTAAACCAAAATGAGCATGACGTTAATTCATGTAATGGAGTTATTAATCGGCGTTATCATTCCGTTAGTTAGAATTTATTAATATAATTTCAATTGAATATACAAATAAAAAGTATGGACATATAAATGATATATATTTGATCACATATATAACTATTTAAATATTAATTACTAATATATTCATATGTCATAGTCATTGTTATACTTATTTGCTTATATTTTGTTTTATTTTTTTTATTAAAAAATTTCTGCAAAAAAATAAAAATAAATAATATGCCAGCTAACATAATTATAAAAAACATTAAAACCAAATATTTGCAAACAAATAAAAGATAGAATGATGTATTTCAATTGTAAAAATATATAAAACAAACTTATATTATTGCGATATAAATGAGATGAATAGATTATATCATTTCAATATTATTAATCTATAATTACATTTGCATAAAAATAATTAGAAATCAACTATTAAAATATTAAAAATAAATATTAGTTACTTAATATATGTAGTTTTGCTAAAATATTTTAGAATGATACAAAACGAATTAAATTATATCCCATAACTTTTATAATGATGATTTAGTTAAAACTAAATTTTTATTAAATAATAATTCTGCTGCGCTGTAGTGCGTTGTTAAATACGAAGATGGTAAAATAATTAACTTTATCCAATATTAGTTGTAATAAACATGATTGAAACATGATTTGGGGTTTTCCGGGAACGGCCCATCATCAAGGCCTTAGAGATAATCAGCCACATGCCGGTTTGGTTAGTATTTGGGCTTTGGCTTAGTGGCAGATAAATAAAAAATACGATCCAGCCGAAAAGCAGACTTGAATTTAGAAGCGAGCGTGAGACGTCTTGGTTCCTCTCTTCCAAATCGGATTTGTGCTCTGCAGAAACCCTAATTGCATTCCCCTCGGGATCTTAGAAGATGGATATCGAGCAGAAGCAGGCCGAAACAATCGATCTATTTGTTAAACGAGCTTCTTCGTGCAAAGGCGATGCTCTAGGATCTATCTTAGTCGAAGCTACATCGCATCCTTTGCTTTTCGCCTTCTCCGAGATTTTGGCTCTACCCTATGTTGCCGAGGTCTTCTTGAATCTATGCCTTCCATATATCCTATTCTTAGTTGTATTGATGTCCAATCTTCTGCACTGCGTAGGATGATTGTGGAATATAGCTTACAATATTAGGGTTTTGCACTGAAGATATCTCTCAATGTTTGCTGATCCTCTCATCCTATTTCATAATTTATCAGTTGCTTCATGGGTTGTTGCATTTAGGGGATCACTGACACAAACGCTAAGATTTATATTCTTTTTGTATTCACATACTGTACATGCTTAGAAAGCGGAGTGTTTATATCCGTGATTATACCTTTTTCTGTTCGGTGTATCGGAGTTCAGTTGTTAATATTCACATCTCTGTGTTACTAATTGATCTATTTTTTGTTGTTCACATTATTTGGTTTCTGAATCTGTTAACAATCACCGCAGCTTGAAGGAACCACTAATTCTGCATACCTGGATGTCCTACGGTTATTTGCCCATGGCACCTGGAGTGATTACAAGTGTACGTGCGGAATATTAAAATCTTCTATTTCGTTTAACCATAGTGAAAAGTTGTAATTATTGTTCATATATCAAATTTCTGAATTTCTGACATTTTATGTTTACTTATGGATGAACAACTTTCAATGCGTCTTCTGATTCTAATCTCCCTATAATCTAGGCAATGCTGGCTGTACTCCTCAGTTGGTTCCTGATCAAGTTCTTAAGCTAAAGCAGCTCACTGTCCTTACCCTGGCCGAGAAAAACAAGGTACATCATTGTTTGTTGATGTGTGGACAGTTTTGATATTTTCTTTCTTAGTTTTGTTCTCCAGTTCAACTGTAGCTTTTTTTACTCGTGATATGTAGTATATATATATGTCCACCTGTATCTTACTGTGCTTGTTTTTTCTTTTTCTTTCAGGTATTGCCCTATGATATACTGATGGTCGAGCTAGATATCACAAATGTGCGTCAACTCGAAGACTTTCTTATCAATGAATGTATGTACGCGGTGAGTTTTGTGGACTAAAAGTGATCAATCTCCTTTTTTTTTTTAGTGAAATCTGGTTTCAAAGTAACTGTATTGTGAAAATGCAGGTGCTGACTTCTTGTATTTTGCAGGGTATAGTTAGAGGAAAACTTGATCAGTTGAAAAGATGTTTTGAGGTACTTGCTTTTCCCACCTTCCAATTATATGGTCGCTGTGCTTTTCGTTAGATCGATCAGCATCTCTTGAACCACTGTATTCCTTGCAAACATGCAGGTTCAGTTTGCAGCTGGTAGGGATCTAAGGCCAGGACAACTTGGGAATATGATGTACACACTGGAAAATTGGTAGATTTTCTTTGCTCTAACTTATCAGAAGAACTCAAACTTGACATTAGAATATCTGAAGAATAATTTTTCTTTCAATGACGCACGGTTGAGATTTTATGTGAGTCTTCTCATGAACAGGTTGCGTCACATCGCTTTAGTTTTAGAGTCGGTTTATTTATGAGTGCACATGATTCATGTTTAGGTTAACCACATCGGAAGATCTGCTGGTTTCGATTCAAGATAAGATCAAATGGGCGGACAATATGAGTGAGGTGGACAATAGAAACCGAATGGAAGTAGAAGCGAGGGTGGAGGAAGTGAAAAAATCTCTTTCCATGAAGGTACCAGTAGATTGTGGCCGAGTATTCTTTTCATTTTTCAACCATGGAAATATTTTTGTCTATGTAGTCTTACTTACATTGTGGCAGAAGTTGCACACTGTGGGCAGGCCGACGTTGAAATCAGAGGGCACGAAGAGATATTTGGTGAACCAAGTGGAATGATGGACTATGCAGAAGAGCGAAGCAGACCCAAGAGGTAAGTGAATCTGTTGCATTCTCCAGAGCTCACTATTGATCTGCTAATTAAGATGCTTAAGCTCGTGGATATGATTTTAATCCTTGATTAGGTAGAATTGATAGCATACAAGTTACAACAATAGTTATGACACCAAAAAGCCACTGTAATAGGAGTTTGCTTTTCATGGAGATATCTACAAAAGGCATGATGTAACAAATAATGTTGCGTTGCAGGAGGCGGCATCCGGTGACATGAAACAAGGTAGAGAGAAGAGGGAAGAGGGACTGTTGTCGCATGGGTTCTCTATTGGCATATTAATATCCAATTTTGCGAGAACAATGTAAGCCTTTTGGTTGCCTGACTTTTTGTCATTTAAAAGTCTGAACCCTTTTTAAATGACTACTTTTTTTTTTTGTAAGGAAAGATTTGTAGTTCGCCGTAGATTTTAACAAGTTTGATGTCTCTTCAATCGTCTGTTGCTGTTACTGGACAAAAGAAAACGAAAGAGTGACCGGCGTAAAAGATGTAATGAAAGTTTTTTTCACAGAATTCTGTAGAAGATGAATCGTAATAAATTACGGATGGTCGGGAGGAAATTGTAAGAGCAAAATATGGATTGTAATTTGGATTGGAAAATGAAAGGGGAAAAAAATGCAATTAGAGTCTCATCGAGTCGGTCATTGTAGGTGTTTTTGAAATACAGAGCTTTAATCCGAGTGAAGGCAGTCTGGCCGTTAGGTTAATTATGTTGGTGTTGTTTCGCCTTTTAGCTGCTGGAGATTTGGGTGGCTCCGGCGAACGGTGGCGTTTATTACCACCAATAGTCACCCTGACTGGCTCAGCCTCGTGAGTGCTGCTGATAAGGTGAGGAAAGTTAAGCTTAGCCTTGGAGCCTCGCATCTTGAAAGCAGCCCGGTCATACGCCACGGCAGCCTCCTCAGGGGTCTCGTAGGTCCCCAACCACGTTCGGGCTCCGTTCTTGTTGGGATCTCTGATCTCCGCCGCGTATTTCCCCCATGGTCTTCTCCTGACTCCTTTGTAATTAGCCCCTCTCCTTGGCGGCACGGAAGACGAGGATGATGATGCATCTATGGCTAGAGAACCGGAAGGTGTCGGATCGAGATCATCATCCAGCAATTGCCGACGAATCCAATCCAGAACTTCCGAGCCGTTATCCCATCTGAGCTCTCCCTCCATTTTCCTCCTCACTCACTGTCCTCTGATGTCTTGTTTTGGATCTCAGGTTTGCAGGGAGTAGATAGATAGAGATATATACACTTTGATATATATATATTATAATAAATCTGCACTCTGCAGAGTTGCTTGGAAACGATGAATCCGTCACGTTTTACTAATGTTCCTTTCTATTTAATTATTGTGCCAAATATGAAAACAGACAAAAGGAATCTTTGATTGATGGATCAGTATTTTTTAAATTCGGTTACACACACACACTCGCCACGAAAGCTTATTTAGTTTTCTTCTATAAACTAGTTTATCTCTTAAGAAAGCTGACAACTTTTAGCCTGAGTTGTTTTAAAAACAATTTGATTCTCGTGGATTCTAGTGATCATTGCCTTCTATCCCGCCCGATAAGTAATTTATTCATCCTGGTGATCGATCCACATATCGCTTTCTTGCATTTTCTAGGTAGCTAGCTGGCCCTCTTTTTCTTTCGGGGCCTTTGACACAGAGGGTCATGGGCTCACTGATTATTATTGGGCCCTGTGTGTAGCCCAATAGATAAATCACGGGTTTGCTTGAGTGATCTTGTAGCTCATCATTTCATCGTCTAGGGAATTGGATCTCATCTCGATTTTCCATGGGAGGGCACGAAGGTTTCAGCACTCAACGCCTCTCCTCCGCCACATGGTTTTCGCACTTGTGTGCTTCAGCTGGCCGATTTAAATCATTGGCTCCTCCGTCGTCGCAGACTGCCGTTCGCTCCACCTCCGGTGACTCTTTGGTTCGTCGCCTCGGCCTCTTCGACCTCATACTGTTGGGCGTCGGCGCTTCCATCGGCGCCGGTGTCTTCGTAGTTACCGGAACCGTCGCTCGCGATGCTGGACCCGGTCAGTTGGGGAATTTTTCATCATAGATAGATATTTTGTATTCAGAGAGTTTGGTCTTACAAAGAGCTTTCCTCCAAATTGAAAGTATTATCATATACGTGTGTGTAGGAGTCACGATCAGCTTCTTGCTAGCTGGAGCATCGTGCGTGTTGAACGCTCTCTGTTATGCTGAACTTGCATCTCGTTTCCCTGCTGTTGTTGGGGGAGCTTACATGTACTCGTATACAGCTTTCAACGAGATCACGGCTTTTCTCGTTTTCGTTCAACTCATGCTTGATTATCATATTGGGGCGGCTAGTATCTCCCGTAGCTTGGCAAGCTATGCAGTTGCTCTCCTTGAGCTTTTTCCTGCTTTCAAGGGCAGTATCCCTCTCTGGATGGGAAGCGGCCAAGACTTGTTAGGAGGCTTTCTCTCTTTAAATATTTTGGCTCCGATTTTACTTGCGCTCTTGACCCTTGTTCTATGCCAGGGTGTGCGAGAATCTTCCGCTGTCAACTCCGTTATGACTGCTACCAAGGTCCGCTTCTCTCTCCTTCTTTCTTCTTACCTAAGCAAGTTCAGTAGTTCATCATTCATTCTTCCTTCTCTAGGTCGTGATCGTTCTCGTTGTGATTTTTGCCGGAGCTTTTGATATCGATGTAGCAAATTGGTCTCCTTTCGCCCCTAATGGTTTTAAAGCCGTACTCACTGGAGCTACTGTAGTCTTCTTTTCATATGTTGGATTTGACGCTGTTGCTAATTCTGCTGAAGAATCCAAGAACCCTCAGGTCCGCCCATTTTATTTATTTGTCGAATGTTATTATTATTATCACACAGCGTGGTTCATGTCTGCCAATTGTGGTGTAATATCAGCGCGATCTCCCAATCGGAATTATGGGGAGCCTTCTGGTATGTATCTCGTTGTATATTGGCGTATGTCTAGTGCTCACTGGGATGGTCCCTTTTAGTCTCCTCAGCGAAGATGCTCCTTTAGCTGAAGCCTTTTCATCTAAGGGATTGAAGTTCGTCTCAATCTTAATCAGCATTGGTGCTGTTGCTGGACTCACAACTACCCTGCTTGTTGGTCTTTATGTTCAGGTGAATATATATCGACCTGGATTTCTTTTGTAGTATCTTTAATTCAGTCACTTGTTCTCATGCAAACCAAAGCTATCTCTGAATGGTCATACGATATTTTCAACTAAACAGTCCAGGTTATATCTGGGACTTGGAAGAGATGGTCTATTGCCTTCAGTCTTTTCCAGAGTACACCCAACTCTTCATACACCTCTTCATTCTCAAATCTGGTGTGGCATTGTTGCTGCCGTTTTAGCTGGCATATTTAATGTACATAGCCTTTCTCATATTCTGTCAGTTGGTACACTGGTACGTCACTATCTTATTTCTTTTTCTATGATATACCCTTTTTGCTTTTTCGATCGACGCTTATCCTTTCTAGTTTGAACATTGTTATTGGTTTTCCGTTGTTTCAGACTGGTTATTCAGTCGTTGCGGCTTGTGTTGTGGCTTTGAGATTGAACGATAAAAAAGAAAGAGAGCCGTCCAATGGATGGACATCAAGTTGGCAGGAAGGCGTTATTTGCCTTGTTATAATTGCTTGCAGTGGTTTTTGTGCTGGGGTATTTTACCGTTTCAGTGCTTCAGTTATATTTCTTCTCCTCTCAGTAGGTGTGGCAGTTATTGCTTCAGCAGTTCTCCATTATCGCCGAGTAAGTAGCTTAAGCTGTTAACTAAAGAGCGCCAAAGTAATCAATTAATTGCTGGAGTTGATAAGCTAAATATTAAGTCTTCATACAGCAACCAAATAGAGACCACAAGTAGTATGTTCTGGCACTTGGAACTCCACGGTGATACTTCGAAAGCCTGTGTTGATTAAACTTTGCCCCTCTTGTTTTAGACAAGTCTGGTAGCAGAAATTAGAAATGACACGACGATGCCGTCAAAATATACCCTAATGCTTTTCTCCACAAATCATGGCATCATGCAAATGCCTGATTAGCAATTATCCATGTTAACGCCCTCAAATTTTCGCTTCCAGGCTTATGCTCAGTCTCTGGGTTCTGGGTTTTGCTGTCCGGGTGTACCCATTGTGCCATGCGTTTGCATTTTCTTTAACATCTTCTTATTTGCTCAGGTACACCTACTTTTGTATTAATTCCTTCTACTTATCATATGATTTAAACTCTGAGCTTGTGCTACTTTTGCAGTTGCATTATGAAGCATGGATAAGATTTGTTGTTGTGAGTGTGCTTGCAACCGCCGTGTATGCCTTCTATGGGCAGTACCATGCTGATACAAGCACCTTGATTTATCAGAGGGCACCTGAAAGTGAAAATGAATCTGTTGAGTAGATGGTGGAGTTAGTGCGTTGCATGAGTGACAAAAGCATCCAGTGTGTGATGATTTTTTCAGATATTGTAAATGGAAATGTTAAATAAGAGGATGCTCCTGAAAATTTCAAATGAATGAAGATGGCATCTTTGCTTTCTGGAGTCAAAAAATTGCAAACCAGACAGGGAATCAGATCGATGTTCATCTGGC
Source organism: Sisymbrium altissimum (assembly GCA_900406495.1). NCBI lineage: Eukaryota > Viridiplantae > Streptophyta > Magnoliopsida > Brassicales > Brassicaceae > Sisymbrium > Sisymbrium altissimum. Next base: position 9,597 of record OVBI01001520.1, read on the forward strand.
AATCGTGAGTTAACATCACAGACTATAGAGGAAAATACTTAAAATAACAGTGATTTTGACAATCTTTCTGGATGCACTCCTTTTTTCTTCAGATGATTAAAAGTACATACGATTTTTAAAATAATTAAGACTTGAGGTGCTTCTTCAATTAGCAATTCCAGTGCAACAGATGTCTGATCCCAAAGCTGATGATAAACAAGTCTCATTCCTAGAGCTCATGTGTAAAACAAACACACACTCACTTTGTTTTGTCAAGCACCCTTAACTAATAAAATAATCCAGCCGTTTATGAGCGTATGAACGTTTTCCGGATCAAACTCAAAATAAAATAGATAGAGTGTTGTGTCTAGGCGGGTATATAGGACTCCAGCATCAGTTTGGCTGGGGACGGAGCTAAAATCTCTACGATCAGGTATGTGTATTTCCATTCCTTATCTGCCTTGTCTTTAAACATCTCTGTGTACACTTTCCCGGCTCCATGAGGCCCACGGATGAAGAAGTTTACCTGAGAGCATGTTCAATTTTGATTATGTTAAAATATGCCCTCTCGCTTTTCTTCCCTATTGTCTATTTTTATAGCTGCACAAACGTAATTCCATGGGCAGAACAATCAAATTACCTCCACATGCTCGACTCCGTCTTCATCTGTAAATACTCTGTTGGGTATACGTTGGCGAGCAGCTCGGTTTCGGGTTTCTTGTCCGTAGCCTGTGATGGGGGATCCAATCCTAACCCTCACCTAGATAAAAAAGTCAATGTCAGCATCGTTGCATTTTTAATCTCCAAATGCTTTGGCTTAACACACCAGCCACCGTTACCGTTATGATCAATGATCATCAATCTATGGAGTTAGTAGTTTCTTATTACCTGACCGTCATCTTGAATTCTCTTCAACGCTTTGTCAAAGACCTTGTACCTACACAATACAGAACAGTGTCTTTAGATTACTTTAACTCCCAAGTATCAGCCGAGGATATAAATCAAACTAGAGTTCCGAAGCCTCACTCTTTTGGTTGAAATATGAGCTCTTTAAACACAGCGTACCCAGAAGCCCCAGCGACCGCAAGCCCGGCCAGAATAACAAAACTGTAGGAAGCACCTTCTGTAAAGGTCACCGGCTTTTCCGGGATATGGTACGTCGGAGAATCAAAAGGATCCTCCACAGTCGTCACCTCTTTCTTAGCCTGTAAAACATGTTTGAAAGAAACGGCAGAGCAGCATTAATGTCTAAGACATGCAAGCAGAGACTTTGTACGGTATAACACAGAAAAAAGTGGGAGGTCAGAAGCATATTGTTATTAACACCTTATTGTGCTGTTTCCCCGGTTCTTTAGAAGTTCTTGATGCAAAAGATCTAGACAACAAGCAAGACGACTTTGGACGAGATTCCATACGTTGCGGATGTCGGAAGGCAAACAATAGTCCTGTAACACAGATCATTTGTCAGAACAATCACTATCCAAGCCTGGGATTTGAAGTTTCATTACACATTATTTTCGCTGACCCTTAGCTCCATTTGAGTCCTGCAGAGGAAGATTGATGAGAGCTATTAAACTAACAGCTATTATGCCAAAAAGGGCGTGAGCAGCAGCTATTAAACGGAGAACTAACCAGACTCATGAGACCCGAATCAGTAATGGCTTGCCTTGATGCTCCTCTTTGTAAAACGGTTATCAGCTGCATCGGAAGGGAGAAAACAAGCAGAGAGTATGAATAGGGGTATTGCAAAGAAATGAACAAGGAGGTGATAATAGCTTTAAATTGATACTTTAAAAAAAGCAAGTGACTGTTCCCGAGAAGAAGGTGTTTATTTGTCACAAATCACTATAGAGACTCAATCAGGACTAGAAAAGCATTAGCCCGAGACATGGAAAAAAGCAGCCAAAGTGCATTTGATATTGGAAACTTGTAATAACAAAGTCAAGTTCCCTTTCTTTATTCATTTATTTTCTTGTTAACAAAGACAAACAATTCGGAAGAATCAATAGCTGAAATCGTAATGAAGCAAAAGACGACGACATGCCGGTTTCTGGACAAGTGCAAATGAGAAAAAGACAAACCGATTTTCGGATTCCAGAAGGTTGTGAAGCGGAGGAAAACGGGAGGGTCGAAGCCAGTTTCGATTTGGGTAGGCTGCCGATGGATCTACTTAGGAGGTTCATCATCTCTGATATCCAGCAGAATGAAAACTTAGGGAAAAGATTACGAGGAGAAACAATCTCTCTTTGGGTTGCGGAGCAAGGCGAAGCCGCTTCTGGGGTTTTACCGTAGACACGTGACAAGAAAGCAACGCACGTGTGTGATCTGGGCTCAGTATTGGGCCTCGCCTCGTCGAATGATCAATTTTTTTTTCTTAGATGTTGTTAATAAATAAGTCGAACAAACAGAATTTGTGTAATGGGCTTCTCCTTTTATTTCCGAAACCAATGGTCCACCTATTTCCTGATTTTTTTCTTTTGTTTTGGACTGATGAGCTATTTCCTCCTGGGCCCTATCACATTTCACTCTCAATCCATTGAATCTGGGCCCAATGGTTTATGTATTCTTACACACAATAAAGATGGGACACCATGAAACACATGATGTCTAATTCTTGAATAAACCATTGTGTTAAGAAACATTCAAGATTCCATTGAGATTTTTTGAAACTTATCCAGTGTTTATTTGCCTTTTGAACAGATATTAAAAAGGGAGGAGTATATTTATGACAAGTTCGAAAGTGATTGTTCTAAATCAAATAATAGTACAAACAAAATCCTTATTTATTATTGACAAAAAAAACTCCTTATTTATCTGTTTTAGGAGCATCCATTTACACAGTTATCCTTATCATGATAAGAAAGATGCCCCAAACCCCCCCCCCCCCCCCCCCCCCCNATAGATTTGAAAAAACAAAAGAAAAAAGAAAAATAAAATAGCGTATTTTGATAATTCAGAACCTGTACGTGTGTAGAAGATGAGAGGAAGGCAAAGGGCAAAAGCCGTTAGTAGAGTAAATGGTAAAAAGTGGTTAAATGTTTGTTATGTTAAAAGCAGAAATCCGAAAGTGGTGAAATCAGAAGAAACTCTAAAGAAAAAATGTTAGAATTCCCGTAAAATTGGTTCTTGTCAAACATGCACAATTCCGATTGCGATTTGAGCTCCCTCCTCTCTGATCAGCTTCTCCTCCGCGTCTTGTCGAAGCTTCCCATTTCTCACCACCTCTCCACTTCACTCGTCTGCAAGCGTTGGCTGTATCTTCACGGCCGCTTGGTCCCATCTCTTAAGCTCCTCGACTGGCGCTTTCTGGAGTCTGGTCGGCTTTTCGCACGCTTCCCTGGCCTCACCGAAATCGACACCGTGCGTTCCTGCATCCGCCGCACGCCGGACTCGGGGGTCTTCCTGACCTTAAAGCCTTCCTCCTCCTCCTCCTCCTCCTTGTCTCTTCCCATCAGCTGCAACCACGATGACTTGCCTTTCAGCGGCAAGGTCGACATGCTGCCCCCCGAGAGGATGCATCAGGGACTCCAATTGCTCGCCCAAAAATATCCCAATTTGAGGAGGATCGCTGTGCTTGGTGCCAGCGAATACGGCCTGGCCACCCTAGCCGACACGTGTCAGACGTTACAGGAGCTGGAGCTCCCTTGTTGCGGAGATCTGTCCTTGAAGGGCGTTTCAGGATGTGTGAATCTGCAGGTAATGAAACTGACAGCAAGGATCGATGGGTTTTTCACTTCCGTGGTGTCCGACATCGGCTTAACCATCCTCGCGCAAGGTTGCAAGAGGCTAGTGAAGCTCCAACTATGTGCTTGTGAAGGCAGTTATGATGGGATCAAAGCAATCGGGCAGTGCTGCCAAATGCTCGAGGAGTTGACTTTTCAAGACCACCGGATGGATGGTGGCTGGTTGGCTGCTCTCTCTTTCTGTGCCAATCTCAAGACTCTGAGGCTTCAGTCTTGCAAGGCTATCGATCCTAATCCTGGACCGGACGAGCATCTGGGACTCTGTCCTATGCTCCAGGAGTTGCACTTAGAGCGGTGTCAGCTCAGGGATAAGAAGAGCACAAAATCTTTGTTTCTGGTCTGTGGGGATGTTCGGGATATTGTGCTGCGCAACTGCTGGGGTTTCCAAGATGATTTGTTTGCCTTAGCCTCAATCTGTAGGTAAGCAAACATTCTTCTTCTTCTTGACATTTTTGTTTTGCTTTATGACTCTCTCATGAAAAAAACTGTGTCTTTCTCAGGAGAGTCAAGCTACTTTATCTTGAACATTGCTCATTGCTGACGACTGGAGGTCTAGAATCAGTACTTCTTTCATGGAAGGGTCTTGAAAGACTAATGGTAGTTTCTTGTAGTAAGATAAAAGACGACGATGTAACTCCGGAACTTGCTTCCCTCTTCTCTGTGCTGAAAGAGCTCAAGTGGAGACCTGATACCAGATCTTTGCTGTCAACAGATCTCCAGGGCATCGGAATGTGGAGAAAAGGCGCTAAATTTTTCACCTGTTTAAAGGGTTGAAGGTGAAACATCTTATTAGTGACCGGAGAGACAGGAACAGTGTTGTTACTGAACAATGCATGTCTTCGTTCCTCTTCCTTGTTGTAAATGTGGTAACTCCGCTACGCCTTGAATTTTGAAGGCATACGGGTTAACTTGTCTTAGTGTACTCTTTATACTGTAGTTGATGGAAACTTAAAAGGCACTGAATACGCACATGAAGAGAATAAAACGTATCCCTCTTTAGGATTTTTAGTTCCTTTTTTTTGGTTTGTAAGGGACTACTTTCGCTTCTTCCGGGAACATCTACCCTTTTGTTTGGTATTTGGTCTTTCTGGTTTATTGTGACCACTCTGTGCAGGTTGAAGCTGAGATATAAGAGAGCGGTTAGGCCATGGCTCATCTGTGAGTTTTCAATTCGTTCTTACGTTTAGACACTTGAATCCCTTGATATGCATTTGTCGATGGTAATGACTAATGAATCCCTTGATATGCATTTGTCGATGGTAATGACTAATGAATGTATTGGCTTGTTGACTTGAGTTAGTCATTTAGGAAACCTGAGTAAGCAGAGGAACTGTGGGGCCCTTCCCTCCAGACAGCTGATGGGGTAAACTGTAATTTGTTTTTATCGATTAAGCTTGGCAATTTTATAATTCCGGGGTGGAACATTTAAGCATTCCTCCTGCTTCTTACTCATTTTGCATCTACTCGTTGCATTGCGTTGCGAATATTTTTGTTAGCAAATGGACAACCCATAGCTTTAAAGCAAAGATGGATTAAACAAACATGATTTACACTCCATCTTCTGTATGATCTTCATCTTGGATATCAATTAGAAGAATACTACTCTATTCTACGACTTTACATAAACTATTCTAATGCCAAATGCAAACATCTATTCTAATGCCAAATGCAAACATTTACACATATACGCATAACTAAGTGGAGAAAATATCCTTGCACACCGTCTTGAGAGCATCACAAGAACTGCCCAGCGATTCAAACACTTTCCCAATCCCTGGTACACACCTGATGAAACTTTGTTTCCAAAACTCATATCTTGGATTCTTCATGAGTTCCCCGACCGTGATGACGAGACCCCATGGGTGTGGCCGCTTCACGGTTAGGCGCTCCAACAACACACTCGTTACCTGCTCCTTGACAATTTCCTGCACCATGCATCGCCATTAAATATACAAACATGACGATGAACTTTAGAAGTGTGTTTCCTAGCAACAAAGGCTGTTTAACTCAAGTACCTGGTCCGACTCAGAAAACAGATAGAGCATGATGTAGGAGAAGTACTTTGTGTGGCTGTTGGGATAACGTAGCTGATTTGCGATTGCACTAAGCATGAGGTAACGTCCTTCCGCGTCAAGTTCCAAACTTAAAGACTTGAACATCTGCATGGCCGCAACATGTGCATTGCACTGAGCCTCCACGTCTGCCTGCAGTTGCCGAATAGCCTGAAAAAGAAGATCCCGCCCACCAGATTAATATAAACCATTTCCAAAATCTCCGTCAAAATCGATGACGTTAACTAGGATTCCAGTAAAATAGCATACATGCACTCCAACATAGAGGACAAGTGAATTGACCAATGGTACATTGTATCTCGTGCCAGCTGAATCAGCCTCACTGGTCGGGAAAAGTAGCATATGCTTCACTTCATTTAGGAAACTAGTATTATGTTGTTGCCTCACCTGCATAAATCATGAGCAGAAGTAATGAAACTCTTGCCTACCAGAGTAAATTAAAGTCTGAGCGCTGGCTCAGTTAACAAAACAGAAAAACAAAAAACACCAAAAGCTTGTTTTCTTACTGAAGATACTCATCCAAGTGGCTCTTCATTTGCTTCTCTGTAAGAGCAGCGTCGATTTCAGAAAGGATACAGGGAGCTTCAACTATCCGAGGCAGTAGATCAACCTGCAGTCAACTCATACTTAGTCTGAAACATGTTCCACTTTCGAAACCGAATATGATGATGAACTCTATCAACTACCTTTAAGTGTTGAGTATTTGGATCTGGAACCGACATGTTTCGCGGATAAGCACTTAGGATAATGTTCCGCATTTGTATGCAGCTGGAAGGAATCACATTACAGAAAGTAAAATGATAATCACAGAGAAACTCCGGGAAGTCATGAAGCAACACCAGCAATACTTTCACTGTGCCTTTGTATAGCAGATGAACCTACGTGAGTGTTAAAAACAACAACAAAGATCTATATATATAAGACCACCATTCATATTCTTAATAGTGGATTCAAAAATTTAACCTCAGAGAAAGGTACAAACCGGTCCCTTTAGTTCAGCATTTCTCAAAAAAGGCTCAAGAAACTGAAGCAAACCCACCAGCAGGCGTTGCGCATACGGCCAACCCTTCTGACCATTCAGGGAAAGTAGTTTGGGCATGAAGCTTCTGTGACTAACCAGTTCTAGCCACGCAAAGCTGGAAGAAATTTCAAACAACTTAGTGAAGAAGTCAAAGCAAATGAGTACATTTCTTGAAAGGAATATATACTAACAACACTTAGGGTAGACTTGTTTAACGAGACGTAATCAATGAAAGGACGACGACGTGCCAACAAAACAACTGTAGTACTTGTCAATTGGTTTAATTAAACTGTTACAAGAGAAAAAAGTATATGTCGTAACCTGAACGCGGGGATTTTAAGAGGCTGCAGCGCGTGAAATGCATTTGCAAAAGCTATTAGAACCTGTGAAAAACAGATAAACATTAATAGAAAAATAGATAGCAACAACTTTACAGACAAAATCAGACGCACCTGACAGTTTCCATCAGTCATAGGGTCCTGGGAAGATAAATCAAGCAGCAAGTTGATGAACAATCTGAAATACGGTCTTGGATTAAGTGATGTCTTTTTGTCATCTGCGTCCTTTAAAATAGATCTCACAGTGACAGTCATAATCTGCGGTCAGCAATCAATGTCAAACCTTGTCCAATTTTTTCACAAACAATAATTCAATAAATGAATATCGCTTGACCTTCGAAAGAAGAAAGGGCTTGCAGCTAGGCTCCCGCTCACGAAAGTACTGAAGGGAAACAAAATAGAAACTTAGCCAGACAATGTATTGAACCAAGTGACATGCGATGAAAAAGTCAGGTATAATATTTACATTCAAGATAGAGAACACAAGTTTGGCATAGAAATCGATGGCAATGAACGATGGATTGTGAGTTTGCTGCGTAGATTGCAGGGGCCGAGACTTCATTTCCCCAGATGATATGCAATAAGCAACAGAATATTCCTACGAAAACAGAGAAATCCAACTCAATAACCAAGCCTCTTCACTATCTTTCATGTGTTGATGCTGAAAACATTTAAGGCGAAATTACTGTAAGAAAACGGAAAAATTTCTCGGTTTTATCATCTCCCTTCAGAAGTCCACTTTGATGTAAACGCAAGACATAGCTGGTACATGCGGCATCATTTTCACCAGGTTGTTCGCAGATCCGACACCATTCAGCAAAAAGCATGGATGCCTGCACCATACAGACAAACACAACAATACATAAACAAACACATCGAAACGAATATACAGCTAAAAATTTATACGTAGAGAGACTATACGTATTATATCTTATACGAGGAAAAAAGGGATAATCCATATCAATGAAATGGATAACCAAAAGGTTCTTGTGCAACTTGCAAAGGTAATGCCAGCATAAACCTGTGATAATCGGCCGCCTGCATTAGTAGGTAGCTCTTCATGGTTATGAGGAGAAATATTTTCAGATTTAAGCTCATCAATCATCTGTGTTTGGGATCCTTGTGCCACACCAAAATCTTTGTTCCTAAAATCAGGATTTCCATCTACTTCTCTCTTCCGGTTCTTCAGAAGGGAAGTTGGTTTTACACTCTTGATATCAATCATAAGGTTCTTGAAAAAAATCTGAAAAAGTGATAAGAGAACAAAATAATGATTGAAGAGAAAAAAATAGAAGTAAAAAACAACTCTTCGATACACAAGTGAAAATTAGTCATCATTTTCAAATTCTACTTAGACTACATACCTCTATGTCAAACTTCAGGTTCATTTTAAGGTTTGGCATTGAATAAATCTCTGAAAGCAACCCAAGTATACGCATCGTCCAAGGATTCGGAGGTTGATATGCAAGACTGCTTTGGCAGGATTCCAAAACCTGAAGTACCATAATTTAAAAGTCAGCCTCCAATCATATAGAAAAAGTTAGTCGTATGGGTCAACCCATGCACACCTGTGAAGTGAACGGAACGATCGCAATCAACAGCCCTTTTTCATATGCCTGTAACGAGGAAAAAAAGTAATAATAGTAAGTCCAGCAGCAACAAAATAACAAACAAATTACAAAGAATGAGAAACAAACAGCAGCAATTACATCAACTATCAGAGATTTTGGATCTATTTCACGCGCCCTTAAAACGTGACTCCTTCCAATGGTCACCTTCCCAAGCCAGCTGCCTAAGTTCTTAAGCAAGGACCGTTCTTCTGAACTTGACTTTATGAGCGCTGAACCTAAAAGAACCTGAAAAGGCAAAATAATTAAGGACAAATGTTCCAACAAAATAAAAATCAGCACAGCAAACAATTGAAAATTACCTTGCAGTTCTCATAGGTAGCTTGGACTATCTCTTTGTACAATGGCTGGGAATTAACTTTTTCCAAGAACTTCAAGTACAAGTCATGAAACTTTCGCTCGGTGCTCACTCTATCAAGATTTTAACACAAGCAGAAAAGCATAAGAAGAGATTGGAAAATTCTCTCATCAATTGCATACATAAAGCACGGCTACAAATACCTTTTCATGACCATATACTGGGCAAACCAAGGATAGTACTGAATAGACAGAATTTCAGCGAATTCTTTCCCTTTAGATTCAATGTTTGCTGCTGAAACATTATTCATCATGAAAGAGATTTTGTCCTGAACTTCTGACGGTGGAGCCTGAATAAACAAATAAATGCCTCTTCGTCATTGTAGAACTAAACGACAGACATTTGACACATTGATCATAATTATTATCTAAAGGCCATATGCTTTTCAAGTTTTAGAAGTATAGCATAGCACATTACCTCTATTGGATTCTCCCTTCTCTCCGCTGCAGCAACCAAGGTTCTTATGTTCAAACCAAACCCCTGCGATAAAAGTGGATTACAAGATTACTATATGATCAAGCGGACCACCGGATCATGAGAAGCTTTGTCTTTGCCAAAATGGCCACAGAGCTAAAATTGAAAAGCATGGAAACAAAAATATCCTTCTTAATATAAGGGGTTAGCTGAATCTGCCTTCACATGTTTGGGAATAAATTCTGGTGAAAACAAGCTTTTCTCACAATGACGTTATCAGAAAATACAAAAATTGCAAGGAAATTCATAGACGAGAAAAGACCAGTAGAAGACGAACAGAACTATTATCACAATTGATTACCTCGCCATTTCGAGGGAAAAACTGAGAGCGGCCAGGATTTGGAACAGAAGCGTCTAGTTCTAATTGACCAAGTGATGTTCTCCTTGAAAGTGTTTGATCAACGACGGCCAAACTTTCTGCATGGACCTTTTCTACTTCTTCAAACAGTTGACGTGATGTAATTACATTAGTATGCGGTTTCAAAGCCTGCATAACACCACATTTTATCAGAAAAAAATAAGTAAAACCTGCAAAACATCTTCAAAGAGTTAACCTCCATATGAATGAGGCGATAGACTAGCCAAGAGGAGAAACTAACATTCAAAAACAAAGATGTTGCATCCAAACAAAGATCTGAAATAGGATCAGAGGCATGGAACTGTTTGGACGAAATATCCTTCGATTCGCCATAATGGAAATCCTTGATAACCTTGAGGCACTCCTGAAATAATAAAACATGAATTTATAATGTTTATTCCATTTTCTCAATTACATAGAAATCATATCATAAGTTTGCTAGTAAAAATAGTATACTACCTCAAAAAAGACATCCTCATACAGAAGAAGGCAGTTTGACAACCATTTCTCAATCTCCAAAAACCCTCTCTGTGAAGCAAGGATTGCCAATTTGATGCCAAATGACAACGGAACTGAATTTATAACAGAAGAGAGAATCTGAAATAATACATCTGCAAATGATTAGTTGATAGAAATCGATAAGCTGAATAAGAAACAGTTTAAAGAAATAGAGCTACCGCTCGATTGCAAAACTTGAGCTACTTCTCCAAACTACTTATGGGATTTAACTCAAGATAACTCGATTCTTCCTATAATTACCTTAAGCTCATGAAAGATATCAATTATTCTGAGCATGCCGACTGGTCCGAGATTTTGGGCATCTAAAAGACCCCAACTAACAAGTTCTCTATTCAGCTGCCAGAGATTAAGGACAAAACCAATATCTTGGGTATTCTCTATTATCCCGGGAAGTAAACCAGAAACCACCTCACGCTGAATGATATTATAAGCAGTCTGCAACAACAGGAGCCATATCGTCAGCACAACACAAACAGAAACAAACAAAAAAATGTTAAGGTTAGAAGCATATATCAACAAAGGACAGTTTCCCGAAATTACTTTAATCTGAGCCATCCCAAGAAGCAAGGTTGGCAATGGGTCAGTGGATACTCAAGCAATGTACGAACTGAAATAGCATGCCCCATCTCGGACAATTGGCATAGCACATCTAAGAGATCAAGAGACAGCCATGCATGATTGGAAAGTCCTAATTGCTCATGGCTGTGCATGTTATCAAGATACACCTAAGAAAAAACAGCTAGTCAGACTAGTAACAGTTAATTGGACAAGAAAATCTCTAACACGGATAACATAGACCTCACCAGCTTCCTGGTAGCGTGCGCAAAGGTGAATATTTCTGGCGGTGCCAATACTGCATGCTTAAGAAAAGACAATTGACCCTCCATATTTTTCCAGACAAAAGAACAAATAGCATGAAGAGGAAATGGGTCCTGCGAGAATTAATTCTACAGTTTCAAAAAACAACACAAGCGGAAATCAAGAAATCATGAAGATTATCCAGTTTGATAGCATACCTTGCAGACATTTCTAATAACCATCATGAAAAACAAGAAAGCCTCCATGTTAGGGATCTCAAATCCTTCATGGTCCAGATTTTCGATTACTCTCAGCCAACTTGTGCCTGGAGCCTGTAATGCATTAGCAGGCAATCCTAAATTAAAATAACAGTCAAGAAAAGAACAAAAATCGTTTGATAACAAAAAGATACCATACGCACACTGTTCAGAAAACAAAATAAAGAAGAAACACTTAAATGAACTATTGAAGCTAAAACGGTGACTGGTCAATGGAAGAACCAAGGGTTTTAGAACTTACTAGCTGCTTAATTGTTTCAAAAAGGATGTCAACATTCCATGACTTTGGTGTGGGAAGTTTGGTTGGGGTACAGCAGCCAAGGGACAAACTGAATGTTAGAAAGGTGTTGTAATCATCTTTAAGACCAGCAAACGTACGAACAACAACGACAAGAATTCTTGAGATAGCAGCCTCTGTTAATGGTAAGAAAAGGGACAAGATCTCTTCGCATAGTGAGGCATCAGTGGTGAATCCATAACCTAATTCTTCAATGAGATCTCCGACATTGGTCTCCTTCTCAGTTTCAGTCAAGATAGCGTCAACACTATCGAAATCCATGGTCCTACAGCGAAGGGGGTGAACCATTTAGAGACACAACCTCTGCAGCACACAACTGGCAGAACAGATTCCACAAAAAAAAAAAAAAAAAAAAAACTGANACCTGAACCTGGAAACATCAGCTTCGTGCACTCCCACTGAAAGGATAGGCTTGAGAAGAAATTGGAGTTTATCAGTTGATTGAGAGGAAGACAAAATCTGCATGAAGGAATCTAAAAGTTGTGGGAGGTCCTCAGACAGCCGAAGGAAAAGAAGAATATACTGGATTTGCCCAGCTGACTCAATCAGGGCAGGATTAGCACACATTCTCTCAATCTCAGCTATACAAAAACTGCGTCCTAAGAGAAGGAGGAAAATTTGAAAAAGAAAAATATCATCAGATAAGTATACCCTCATAACGGATAGAAGAGAAGAAGCCAAAGCATCATCATGGATGATAGATCAGTCTTAATTACCGCTTGTGCTTGCATCTGATATATCAGAGTAAGTCAGGGCCAGACCGAAATCAATTCTCTGTGTGGGTGAAAAGTGCAATGCACTTGTCATATCATTCACAAACTCTGGAGTGACCTCAACATCTTTGAGTGCTTGCGAAAGCAGGGTTCCGAAATTTGGTTTTTCCAAGACACGTTTCAGTACCAAGGACACTACATTCTCAAGTTGCGATGAATTTGCGTGGCTTTTCCGAAAGGTGAAGCAGTTTAGGCAGGTCTTGAGAGCGCAAATGCTAGTTTCAACGCCATAGTCAAAGAACTGCCAGCTTAAACAGAGCAGCATGCGCATATATGAGTGAAGAATCAAAAAGAAGCGTAACAATTAACTTCATAAGAAGGAAAAAATAGAAGCAAAGGGTAGCGTGCTGAATAAGGCACTATAAAGATAATTCTCGCTGATCCCATAACAAATGATAATCAAACCCCTTTGCTTAATTCATCCTCCAGACGAAACGCATATACACGCCGCAATTCGCAAATAACAGAAGCGCGAGGGATGAGAGAGATAGAAAGAGAGAAAGAGTACCTCCCAAATCTCTTGGGCGAGAGAGTGATCGTCGGAACCGCTGAATTCCATGAGCAAGAACCGGACATGACCGGAGACCTTGGAGGGAATGATGAGCATGGCGATCGGACCTCCAAATTAAATGCTAGGGTTTTGGAGGAGCGAAGTTAAGAGAATAGGGACGATCTTCTATTGATCGATCGGTCGGTCGGTCGTTCGTTCGCGCTGGATTTAGGGTTGCCTTGGCTATGTCCGTCTTCTTAAACTTCACCAGCTCCAGCACCAGCAGCACAGAGGCACTATTATTATTTCTAAGGCCTAGCCCATTAAAAGCGACTTGTGTTTCATCAATTCTAATGGGCCTCCTTTTTAAAAAGCCTAGCCCATTAAAACAACCCATACATACGTGATGGGATCAAATCGAAATCGAATCTTTGACACGCCGGCCGCAGCAACACACATGGCCCTCGCGCTCTTAGCATCTCCTCCACCGGCGCTCGGGATGAGGCGTCGCAGATTTCGAACAAGGTGTTCGCTCTTCGCCGCACGACGAGCCAAGCGGAACCTGATGGATCTCATCTCCGACCAGGATCGAGGTCTGAGAACCCAGAAAGACGCCGCGAAGCGAGAAGCGATCGTGGAAGCCATCGAATCCATGGCGGTCATCGGGCGTAGCTCCGTCACGACAGGCGAATCGCTCTCTGCCACGTGGAGACTTCTGTGGACGACGGAGAAGGAACAGCTGTTCATCATAGAGAAGGCGGGCTTGTTCGGGACGCGCGCCGGAGACGTTCTGCAGGTGATCGATGTGAAGAAAGGGATGCTCAACAACGTTATTACTTTCCCGCCCGACGGGGTTTTCTTCGTACGCTCTGATATCGATATCGCTTCCCCGCAGAGAGTCAATTTCAGGTGGGGCCTCTCCTCTTGCTAATCACTAGCTAGTGTAAGAAACTGCGGAATAAAGCTAATGAAATGTCATATCAGATTCACTAGTGCGGTGTTGAGAGGAAGCAATTGGGAGATCCCACTGCCACCTTTTGGGCAGGGCTGGTGAGTCTTCTGGGAGCTTCTTCTTCATTAGAATAATATAGTTTTTTTTCTGAGGAATTAGAGAGCGTTTGGTTTTGGTTACACCGCAGGTTTGAAACCGTGTATATGGATGGTGAGATCAGAGTGGCCAAGGACATCAGAGGGGACTACTTAATTGTTGATCGTGCTCCTTTTAACTGGAAAGAATGATCGAATCAAATTACTTATTCATCCAACTTTGTGTGTTGCTCTTGTATAAACACCGTTTCTCTCTCAACATACATATTCATCTGCCTTTATTGGGTCCTCTCCTCTCCTCTAATTGGAAGTAGTTCCGTAGGAGGAATCTCAAGGATCATTCGAAATGTCCTCCTTGCGTTTATTTAGGGCTTTTGTCTGTGTTTGTTACAAACACACCACCCACATTTTCTACTACCCCTTGTTGTTTTTGTTTTTGTTTTATTATTTTATCTTTCACAATTCCATGGATTAAAAAGGCCACTAATCTTTTTGTGTGTGCAATCTGACAAAGATGTTGGCCTCCGGAAAGGTAGACAAACAAAAGGATAGTTCAAGAAGGCGTGTAGCGAATCAGGGAAAGGCAACTGTGCTTGCTCTCGCGAAGGCCTTCCCCAGCAATGTCGTCTCTCAGGAGAATCTCGTGGAGGAGTATCTCCGCGAAATCAAATGTGATGACATCTCTATCAAAGACAAGCTGCACCACTTGTGTAACATTCATCATTTCCCTCTACTTTCTCTTACAACCTATCTTTTTTTTTTGCTTTCACCCTCTTATGTATATAATAAGCGTTCTCTATGCGTCTTGGCTCTGTTACTAGGCGAAACCACAACTGTGAAGACACGATACACGGTCATGTCCCGGGAAACGCTACACAAATACCCTGAGCTAGCAACCGAGGGTTCCCCAACCATCAAACAGAGGCTTGAGATTGCAAACGAGGCGGTTGTGCAGATGGCATATGAAGCGAGCTTGGCTTGCATCAAGGAATGGGGAAGGCCAATGGAAGATATCACTCATCTTGTCTATGTTTCCTCCAGTGAGTTCCGTTTGCCCGGAGGTGACCTTTACCTCTCCGCACAGCTGGGCCTTAGCAACGAGGCGCAGAGAGTGATGCTGTATTTTCTGGGATGCTACGGAGGTGTGAGTGGCCTGCGCGTGGCCAAAGACATTGCTGAGAACAACCCAGGGAGCCGGGTGCTTCTCACCACCTCTGAGACTATGGTTCTGGGGTTCCGTCCGCCCAACAAAGCTCGCCCTTACGACTTAGTCGGGGCCGCCCTATTTGGAGACGGAGCAGCTGCCCTCATCATCGGAGCAGACCCTACTGAGTCAGAAGCTCCCTTTGTGGAGCTTCACTGTGCTCTACAGCAGTTCCTGCCTGGAACGCAGGGGGTGATCGACGGGCGGCTGTCAGAGGAGGGCATAAGCTTCAAGCTAGGAAGAGAACTCCCTCAGAAGATCGAAGACAACGTAGAGGAGTTCTGCAAGAAGCTGGCGGCAAAGGCTGGCTCTGCCTCTGGTCCGTTAGAGTTGAATGACCTGTTCTGGGCAGTTCATCCTGGTGGACCGACCATATTGAACGGGCTAGAGACGAAACTGAAGCTGAAACCGGAAAAGCTGGAATGCAGCAGGCGGGCGTTGATGGATTATGGGAACGTAAGCAGCAACACCATCTTCTACATAATGGACAAAGTAAGGGATGAGCTTAAAGAGAAAGGCAAAGGTGGAGAAGAGTGGGGTCTGGGTTTAGCCTTCGGACCGGGAATCACGTTTGAGGGCTTTCTCATGAGGAGCCTCTAAATGTCTTATATGGACCAAAAATATCTGCGTAACCAGAAATCAAGTATAAACAGATAAAATAGTACTATTTTTATCTCTCCTAATTCATACTAGTGGGGTTTGGGTTTAGCCCCGGGAATCACGTTTGAGGGCTTTCTCATGAGGAGCCTGTAAATGTCTTACATGGACCAAAAATATCTGCGTAACCAGAAATCAAGTATAAACAGATAAAATAGTACTAATTTTATCTCTCCTTATTCATACTGTAACAATGGGCGTAACCAGAAATCAACTACCACTTTTATCTCTCTTAATTCATACTGTAAGAATCGGCGTAACCAGAAATCAAGTATAAACAGATAAAATAGTACTACTTTTATCTCTCGTAATTCATACCGTAAGAATCGGCCCATCGGCAACTGTTCATAAACAGCCTGCCTCTTATGTATATTTGTATTTAGTTTTATTAAGGGCATCATTTTGAATTCATTGATATACCAAGACACTGGGTTTAATCTATGGGCTCTTACTTTATAGGCCTACTATATATATAGTGAAATAGTTTTGATGGCTCATATATCCACATAATACTTTCATCCTTAAGAAAAATTCTTTCTTTGCTTTTTTCTTTTGGTCAACCTTACAAAAAAATTATGTCCTTTCTTTGGCTTGAAATAGTATTACTGTATTAGTCTCTTTTCTGTTTTCTTCTCCTTTCACTCTTTAGACCATGATCAACACAGGTTTTTAAAGGGTTTTTAAAAAGATTTTTAAGATTAAAATTATATGAAAAAAATAATTTTTTATTAAAAACCACTTTTTAAAAGTCTAAATTAAGAACTAATTCCTAGAGGATTTTTAATGCCATATGTCACTATCTAATTGTTGGATTTTATTTTTCTAATTTTAACTTTTAAAATATTTTAACATTAACTTTTAAAAAAAATTCTTAGCATAAAAAAATCAATGCAATATATTTTATATTTTATTTAAGAAAATAAAAAATTTTAATAATTAAAAAAAATTTTAAAAATTTTTTAAAAACTTTTAGAATTTTTTTAAAATAGATTCTTAACGTAAAAAATATAAACTTTAATTAAAAATAGGTTTACTATCTAGAACCAAATCTTGTTTAAAATATTTAAAAACATGATTTTATTCAATGTAATATATTTTATGTTTTACTTAAGAAAATAAACTATTAAAAAATATTTTTTACCTTAGTAGAATTCTATAATTAGAGATCATAAAATAAAGGTTCTTATTTCAGGATTCTAGAATATGATTATCAGAGAATCAAATTCAATTTTTTAAATTATAAAATAATAAAAAAGTTGTGGAAAAGAAGAAAGAGAAACTCTTCCATTGTTGTATGCATAGAAATTATCAGAAAAATTTAAAGAAACTCTATCATTAGCTGTTCTTTTTCTATTGATTCACTTTATTTATTTAATTAATTATTAATAAAAAGCTAAATTATATTAGTATTTTACAGAATAGAAACTCTTCAAAGAAGTTTACTATTAATCATGGTCTTAACATAAAGTTTATAATAATAAAATTGATTAAGAACTCTATATGAGTTTCTTCTTTGAACCCTAAATTAATTGTAGAATCCCTTTGATTCTAGCAAATAAACATACGTAACATATTGACACTAACTTTTTTGCGAATCCTACTAAATGTAGTTGACAATCAAAACAAACTACTTATGTATACACGTAGTAAGTTATGTGATTGATCCTCACAATTAATTTAACAAAGCTGTCGAGAAAATATTCAACAGCTATTAAGCAGGGCATTAAAAGAAGGGACCTGGGCTATATATATGGTTAAGTAGTCAAGTATGATGTCCCCACCTCTCCATTGCTACAAAAAGTTCACATAAAAAAGAAAATAAATCATTTTAAGAAAGAGAAGAACATCTCAACAACACAATACATCTTCTATATTTGATAATAGCAATATATATCACACACCACAGCTGTAAGATGAGTCAGCGTGTTCCAAACTGCCACATCGATGAGACTCCGGCGGCCACCGTCCGCTCCACTAAAGCTGCAGATATCCCCATGTATGTACCTATATACCATATAATTGGCCTCGATTTATATATATTATATATATAATAACTTTGGTCTGTCTATATATATAATTTGCGCAGGCTAGACTACGAGGTAGCCGAGCTGACGTGGGAGAACGGGCAACTGGGGTTGCACGGCTTAGGTCCACCGCGAGTGCCTGCCCCGTCAAAGTACTCCACTGGCGCCGGAGGAACATTGGAGTCAATAGTGGACCAAGCTACTCGCTTCCCTAACCCTAAGCCCACCGATGAGCTCGTCCCATGGTTCCACCACCGCTCTTCCAGGGCAGGCATGGACGCACTTGTCCCCGAGCAGCAGAGCCAGCCCACCACCCGCGTGGGCTCGTGTAGCGATGGGCATCCCATGGCTAGTGGAAAACGAGCCAGAGTGGCCCCCGAGTGGAGCGCGAGCGGGAGCCAACGCCTGACCATTGACACTTACGGTTTCACTTCAACATCGCTGGATGATAACTCCAGCTCCGGCGGGAAGCCTTGCACCAAAACCACCACCATTGACGATCATGACTCCGTCAGTCGCCCACAGGCAATTCCTTATTTCATAACTTACTAAATTAATTAATTATTGTCATATATATATATATATATATATATATATATATATATATCTTTTTTTTTTTTGAAAAAACACNAAGTAAAACAAACTTATTTTGATTACAACGATCGGTACATATATAGATGGAGGAGGAAGAAGAAGAGAAGCAAGCGGGAGGAAAATCATCAGTTTCAACCAAGAGAAGCAGAGCCGCTGCTATCCATAACCAATCCGAACGAGTAATTCATTCACCCATTTTTTAACTCTTTTTCTTTTCTTTTCTTTTTTTATAGAAAATTCTTTGATGTTATTCGTGGACTACTGTTTCATATAAATATTCATTAAACATGCGTGATATCGATTTGTTTAACTATTCTTTTTCTTTTTTTTTGATCGAAGGTTTCTATTATTAACTACCCTTGGTTGGTTTTATTGCAGAAGAGGAGAGACAAGATCAATCAAAGGATGAAGACTTTGCAGAAACTGGTTCCCAATTCCAGCAAGGTACCTCGTTTTACATGCATAATAAACTGTCGCCGCTAAATTCTTTTATTTGAAAACAAAATATTTTTTTCTTTTCCTCTTTCGGTCAAGTGCTAAATTATATGAGTCTACGTGCGTATAATACTTATATATATTAGTTGATTAGTAAGTTTGAAAATAGCTATAGAGGGGATAATATGAGAAAAGTGTGGTGGACCAAAGGGAAGTGAATGTATGTAAAGAAATGGACCTCATACGATGATTGTACTCCACACACTTTAGCTCGATCTCTTATTTGTTTGTCCCCCTAAAAACTGATTTTACGTCTCTTTACTACTTGGTCTGGCTGGTCCATTCAGAGGACCTTAACATGCACTACAAGAAAAATTATAATTAATAGATGCCGCCTTCTGGCTGTCGACTTAAATTCAACCAAAACAATCAATTACTACAATCTACATTACATATGTATAGTGTATTATTGTACACACATGCTTGACTATATATATGTTATCGATCATCCCTTGAGTTGGTTTGGTTAAATAATACATCAAAAGGGGCTAGCGTTTGATAAAATTACATTTTGGAATTAGACGGATAAAGCGTCGATGTTGGATGAAGTGATAGAGTACTTGAAGCAATTGCAAGCACAAGTAAGCATGATGAGCAGAATGAACATGCCTTCCATGATACTTCCCATGGCCATGCAGCAGCAACAACAACAACAGCAACTTCAACTCTCTCTCATGTCCAGTTCCATGGGTTTAGGGCTTGGCATAGGGATGCCCGGTCTAGGTCTTCTCGACCTTAATTCTATGAACCGGGCTGCTGCTTCTGCAACGGCTCCTAATATCCATGCCAATATGATGCCAAACCCATTTGTGCCAATGAATTCTCCATCGTGGGAAGCATCCTCTTCCCCCGAAAGTCGATTTCAGTCTCCTCTCATCCCCGATCCTATGTCAGCCTTTCTCGCATGCTCCTCGCAGGTTATACAACTCTTTGTTATATATGCAACATGTATGCTTCCTTTTTGTCAAAATCTAATTTAGCATTAAATCATTTAATTTGTTCGAATTGCAGCCAACGGCGATGGAAGCATATAGCAGGATGGCTGCACTATATCAGCAAATGCAGCAACAGCTTCCTCCTTCAAATCAAAAATGATTTTTTCAACCTTACGTCTATATGTGTGTTACGTTACATATTCACCATAGATATTCCATCGTATTTTATATGTATAGGCTACACCTGAACTATATATATATATGATATACTTAAAAAAAAAAAAACAAATTAAAATGGGGGTCTGGTTTTAATTATATTCCGTCCGAGGAAAAATAATGGTTATGTTTGAGTGAATTTGTAACCTCGCTCAAATCCCACAAACGTACCGTAGATTCCTTCGCTTTCACGAATGTAATTATGTCACCAAGAATAAGTGAAAAGCCAAAGCGGAGGAGACACAACGGCAGATGCTTTGTCTGCAAAATTCCACAATAATTTTCTGATAATGTTATAAATATGCTACAAGAAACAAAAAAAAAAAAACGAATATTTATAAAAGGCTATGTAAATGATTGGGTGTCAACAGGTCAACTTGGCCCTGAGTATCACCACACGTTTGTAAACAAAATCTAATTATTAATAACTAAAAGTGACTCGAAAATAATGCCAAGTTAAGTAGTAATCAATCGTCATGACCACAAACCCTAGATCCCAGTTGTCCTTTTACTATTAAACAGACGTACACTGATTTTTTTTTTTTTTAAAACAAAAACAAAAACAAACAAAATTAAGGGACGACGTTTTTGAGGATAGATCTAAAAGTTAATTTGGCTATCACCAGAATTGTAGATAAAGAAAAATCAAATCAAATAACTCCAAAGGTCGACAACAGTTGGTTTGATAGTTAAGTATGATTTAAAAATACCAAAAAAATATGGATAGCCTCAACTAAACAGTGGTTGTAAGTTGCGACTTGCTCGCGATGTCACAGGAATTGAGAAGTAATATGGCATTTTAATACCTTTTACACATATATAAATCTCAACTGTTTCAATAGCAAAATCTGTAATGTATGAGACAAAACATGTTACTTATATAGTTTGGATGCAATTATTGTCTGGTAAAATCTAGACAACTATATATAACGTTTTTAAAACGAGTGTACGGTATTATATTAGTATGCAGTTTAGTAGACTTTAGAATCACTGGCAGAAACCAATATATAAGTTATATGTCCTGATTGGAGACGATTAGACATATCGTATGTCACATGTGTGGTGGTTTTAAAACATGAATCACAGGAAGATATAATAAAGTCAAAAGTTAGGTAAATACGATTCCTTTCACACTAACAACAAATGAGAGATCACTATTGTAACAGAAATTTAGTCAGTAGCAGCTCCCCTTACCCTACCTTACCAAAGGGGGAATCTTTTCACCGATCCAATGGGCCGACCAAAAGAAATAGGATGAGTTAAAAAGAAAAAAGCCCACACCGAATAAGCTTGGTGCATGGAGTAAATTATCTTACGATTCTCTTCACCCAATAATAAGGTAGCTTCTTTTTGACCTAAAATCAAATCAACTACTCCAAAGATTGATATATAAGGCTCAGCCTCAGTCTACAGCTTAATCCAATCTGGTAATCTATACCATTAAAAAGTTGAGGCTATAAGAACTTGATTGATTTACTCGATATGATTCGCTATCACCCACAAACGCAGATTTTGCGGTTGATAACGATTATCAATTTTTGATAACAATAAAAAAACACTTTCTACCACTTTGTATCATTCCAAATCGCTCAAACTCAAAAACTGCTTTCCGCTACCGTTTACGGTTGCGGACGGTTGCAAATAGATAATAAAAAATAAAAAATAAAACATTATGTTTCAAAATAATAAAAATTAATTTAAAATAATATTAAATATATAAAAAATTAAGTCAGTTAATAAAAATAATTTAGTAACTAAAAATTTTAAAATAAACAATTAAAATTATGAGATATATGAATAAATTTAATATTTTCTATTAATTATTCACTAAACTTTTGTTATAATTTTCTATTAATAAAATTTTAAAATTAAATTATTTAATAATTAATTTTATTATAATAATATACATTTTAATAATTAATTTTATTATAATAATATACATTTTAATAAGTAATTTTATTATAATAATATACATTTAATATTTTATATAGTTATATAATATGTTTATATTGTTAATCTGTTATTTAACCGTTATCGCATCTGTTAGTCAACCAGTCATAATTCTCCCGCAAACGCATCAGTTTTTAACCGCTGTATCAGTCATATAAAATGCTTAATAACGCTTAAAACTGCAATCGTCAGTTTCCGCAAACTCCTTTAACCGCAACCGCACCTGCTACGTTAAACCAGTCAAGCCTTAAGTCATTGAACGTATCCATCTAGGATTTAAAAAACTCGATTCCATTGGTCCACATCAGCGATTTCATTAAAAATATATATATATATATACAATTTAAATCTAAAACGGAAAATTAATATAGTATACTTGAAAAAGTTTATAAAAAAACAAAAATTATCAACAAAAAATGAAATTTAGAGATTAAAAAAGGTTAATATTTTTAAAAAATATATATATAAAATTGAATAATTCTAATAATTTTATAAAATTGAATAATTCTAGCACCCAAATAACAACACCTTAAACATAAACCAAAAAGAAAAAAAAATTCGAAATTTTTTTTGAACCATTAATATTTTAAAAACGAAATTTCACAAATCCATTAGAAACAAAATAACAAACACATAAATGATAATTATTTAAAAAGGAAAATTTCCAATAATCATTAAAAAAGAAATAATGAATGCACAAAAGTTAAAAGATATAGTAATAATTATGAAAGGAAGTTTTCCATTAAAAATTCATTTACTAGAAAGTAACTTTATTAAAATTTATTTATATAAAACGATATAGATTCAAAACAAAAAAATTTCCTCATTCATTAAAAACCAAATAACACGCATACGAATAGGATATGTAAAAAAAGTCAAATTCACATTAGCCATTTAAAAAAAAAAAGGAAACATCAACACCACAGTTTTGATATATGTAAGGGCCTCCCGTGACTTCTCTTCTCATATCAAAATTTAAATCACAATGGTTATTTCTACTTCTTCTTTAGTTTTTGATAACCTAAAAAATAGGTTTTATTAAGAATGAATTGTCTACGAGTTGTTTACTAGAACTAGATTTTTCACCCACGCTACGCGTGGGGTTTTTTAATTAAAATTTTTAAAATTAATAATATTTGTCAAATATTATTTTTA
>OVBI01001521.1:0-32984 GCA_900406495.1 Sisymbrium altissimum
TGTTTTTTTTGTTCCGAATAAATTTAACATTCATTCAAAAAAAAAAAAAAAGAAAAAGAAAAAGAATGTGCTGAGTTGTTTAGCCAATTAAGGGGTCGGCGAAAGAGATGCTTTCTGTGAATGATTTGGCTGAAGGTGATAGTTAACAGGACTTAGCTCGAGCACAGGCGACGGTAGTAAATGTTCATTTACTGTTTGATGTCAGTTTTATCAATTTATTTGACAACTGAACAATGCACGTTGTTTTCAGGTAGCCGGATACACTAATTTATCGTCTGCCAGTACGACTTTCTTCTCAAGCAGGCATGGAATAAATTATCGTCGGCTAAGCAATAGATTCTAAGTAAGGATAAAAGGCAGGCGGGCTTAAAGAACAAGGTGCAGGAGTTAACAAAGAAAGCCCTTGTGGTCAGAACACTCAGCATCATAACTCTTTAAAAGCGGCCAGTGAAGAAATTGCAAAGTCAAAATGAAGACGGAAAAAGATGCAAGACATGATGTCGGATAAATTTTCAGAAAAAAAAATAAAAAAATTCAAGAAATATTTGAGCGAACAGGAGCTGCTGAACGACAAGTAGTCCATGTATATCCAAGCGATGGGAACTCGTCATTGTTTTGAGAAACTGGTTGCGGAAGGCACTTCAATCCGGCGGAAACGATGAGGCAGCTAAAAGCGAATGAAAAGAAATACAAGGATGAAACTGAAGAGATGAATGTCATTGAGATCACGGAAG
This sequence comes from Sisymbrium altissimum, assembly GCA_900406495.1. Taxonomy (NCBI): domain Eukaryota; kingdom Viridiplantae; phylum Streptophyta; class Magnoliopsida; order Brassicales; family Brassicaceae; genus Sisymbrium; species Sisymbrium altissimum. The sequence goes on from OVBI01001521.1 coordinate 735, forward strand.
GGGATCTGTTATGTTGCCTCCTGGTTCTCCTTATTCAGAGCCATCAAGTGATTAACCCTTGGTTTGATCCGAATTCATTTAGTTCTGGAGGGATGACGAGAGGAGAGCTAGACGACCATAGGGTTTTGCAATTGTCTCGCAAAGCATAGTGAGATATGGAGGCCCAAATGGTCTGGGAACCAGATCGTCAGTGCTCAAGACAAGAATCCTGTAAAGGATTAAGATTTCTATTCGCTTTGTTGTAATTCTGTTATTTCATTTTGTTTGCTTGCGCTCTACCTATTATGTTATTGGCTGATAAAATAAAATAATATTTTGTTGGTGGATATGCTGCATGTTTCTGTAAGAGAAAAATACATTAAATCTTTACTTATAAACACAAAGATTAGACAACGCTACTGGTGATGTCTGTGGTAAGATCTAAATTTCCGCTCAATTCTTCTTTTGTGAATTTATGCTTATCTTACTTTAAAACATACATACATTTTGGCCTAATTTTTCATTTTATATATTAAATGATCAACATATATCAAATAGATCAAGATTCAGATCCATGTGATAAGAATTTTTGAAAATATTTTCATACTTTATGCATTTTTTTTTTAATAATTAGTTCAATTTTGTCAAAAAAATTTACCTTCACCATTTTGGATTACATACAACCAATTGCTTACATATATCTTCACATCGAATGTTGTCATATGGGGTTTCTACGAATTTGAAAGATCTTGTGGGATCTGTTTATGTTTTGATCCTTAACCTAGTCCAACTGCATCAATCTCATCAAGAGTGAAACGTGTGTCCTTCCGCTTCAAAGCTTTTTCTATCTTGTTTTTAAGTGTCCTAAGATTGTACTCGCTAGGAACCCAGCAGTTATCATAATCCCAGACACCGGTGAATTTTCGAATAAAAGAATTAAAGGAACTTGAGGAAGCCATTATGTAAACTCCTATAAAAAAAATATTCAAAGAAAATGAGATTTAATGAAAGTAGTTGAATTTGATAACCAGTTTTGATGTTGCACACTGACATACAAACAAATTGGTTAATATGAGAATAACAAGCTCAAGTCTTAAAGCAGAAGAGCAAAGTATGAAACCTATAAATCCATAAGATTTCCAACATGAACATACGTATTGAACAGCCTAATCTTCTATAGTTACTTCTTCGTCTCTTAGTGAATTTAGTGAGCATTTTAGTCACAAGTTATCAAGTGAAGAAGTAGAAACTTTAACACAAGGAAACTGGAAGTTTCAATGGGAAAAAACTGCCAATGGCATACCATATTGCATCTGGAAAGGAACAAAAACCAAATTTTCTTGATGTATATTTATGTTCTTATAACCTTTTCTAACATTAAAGAATATTATTACTAGTAGCACTAAAAGCCAAAAATTATTTATGCAGGTTCCTTAGAATGATGCAATTTACCGCATCAAGTTTAAGTTACTTAAGCATTTGCTTCTTTGAGGGTTCTGTTTCTAACCTAGCATAGCTCCTAGATTTATTGAAGTCACAGTTTGTCTTATGCAGTTGAATCACATTTTTAGATCTAGAGATGTTGTCAAGAAGAACGAAAATAAAATTTCCAAACTTTCTTATGGGGAACTCTTTCTGATGGTAGATTACGGGAAAATGATTTACTAGGCTGAAGGTGAGTGACCTTTTCTCTTTTGTGTTTAAATCTGTTCTTGCTTGCATTTGACAATTGGTCTTAAGTCCATCAATCTTCGGAGTGAATTTTGACCCCAACACTGTGTTGTATTAAGCAGCCCATAATAGATTGATAGCCCCTTATCTATATTATAACTTCTCTATATTACAACGCGTTTGAACAGTGGATCATTGACCAGTTAGACTAAAAATCTACTTATTAAATTTCGAATATGAATTATGGGCAAGATTTTGGCTGTCAGGAGCAGAAGATTTTGATGACGCCACTTCAAAAGTCAGCCAAAAGGAATCATTGAAGAGTAGATGTTTCGTAATACATAGAATCATATCTGTCTCAAATAGAATTACAACTTTTCTCTCACATAGAGTTTTACAATAAACCTTTGTTTTCCATAATCATCATTTCATATAAAAGTATCAACAAAACAAATGAATTTCTATTCCAAATGAAGCAACTTTGTCAATCTGCCAAGAATCATCTCTCTCTTAAATAATAATGTTATATATATACCACATAGAATGAAAATATTAAAGAGTCACACGCATGTGAGAAGACACTTGAGGATAATATAGAATTTTTCACTTGAGTGATGGTTAGATTATGAATTTTGTAAACCATCAGTGATATATTTTTTTATTGCGAAGCCGAATAAGAATATTTGGCTAATTCACCTTTACTATTAGTGATAACTATAATAATATGCTGTGTATAATTTTGTTAGATATTAATAATAATTTTTTATTTTATATATTTTAAAAAATTATGTTTTAATTTAAGATAAAGTTTTTAGTTTAAAAGTTTACACATCTGAATTTTGACCCAAAATTTTTTTTTTTACACATCTGAATTTTAATCACAGTATTGATGTTTAGAGGTTTTTACAAATGGGAAGTTGCTCACATGCTTAAACTCTCTCTAGAATTTAAATTTCACCCCACATTTCACCTTTCTCAGTTAGAGAAAGCTGTTGGAGAATCTTCTACATTCAAATTTATTCCCCACAACTCATGGCGGAAGGAATTTGGGAGGCAATTCCGAAAAAGATCTTAAGAACAAGGGTACATCGTCACACTGGTCAAGAGGATGTGCTCATTCATTGGGTTACCAGCTTACGAATGCTCTTGGGAATAGAAAAAAAAAAATCAATTCAGGGACAGTTTCCTTTCTGAGGATAAGGTCAATTTCGCAGGTGAAGTAATGATACGTACGAAGCCATGCATTCTCCAATAGTATATGAATACGCAAAGATGCATAGCAAAGCCCAATTGCTACCGGTCTACGAGAATTAGATCAGGGCCGTGTAGACAAAAGGTCTATAAAATTCAAGAAATAGAGATGGGAGACAAGAATAAGCAAGTAATGAGCATTTTCTCACATGTTTTTTCCACGCCATCCATCACTTGGGCTTGTTTGTGTGCCGTACGTTGTTGCCTCGGTTTATATATGTTTGCATATTCTAAGAAAATAATTGTACTTTGATAGTGTAAAAGGGAAAATGAGAGACTCCGAATTAATTATATTTGGTCATTGAATATAACCATCCCCTTATTATCTTCTTATTTTTTTTCTTTAAAAAATAACACGTAACATCTCTTTTGTAGTTGTAGTTGCCAATCTTCAACAAATCACCCGAAGTTGACATCGTGTGAGGGTGTACAAGCATAACACTGAAATGCATATTTCACATTATTTTCAATGTAGAAGCATAGTGATCGTCCACCACAATTAGAATTATGTTCTTGGGAGGTTAGTTTACTTTAACCCAAGAAGTCAACTATCCACAATCAGGTTATCGGCAACGTCTATTTCATCTAATTGGCAAAAGAAAAGTTAATTTGTACACTCTCTCCATGTCTAATAACCGTGCATTGATATGTTGATGCATGTATTCAAGTCCTCCAATAAACTCATTGCGATAGGACAAACAAATCCATAGGTCAAAAGAGCTTCTGAGTGAACTTGTTGGCCAATATTAATATGGATTGTATTTTCAAATTATGATTCTGAATGTATAAATTAATATCTATATTATTTATAACATTGTAAATGTATATTATAGAAATTTATATATTTATATATATATTAATTCAATCTCTATGTAAATATACTTATTCTTACGAAAATGATACAACACTTCCCAAACACCATTAGATAGACTATTAGAAGGGTCTTCTTGCCTTCATTCATTTGAAATGTTAGCAATATTTTTATACAGTTTTAGTTTTACTTTCAGCTACATTTTAGTCGTTAAACTTTTTTCATAATCGGATTTAATTCCAAACTATAAAAAACACAGTTTATCTACGGGTTGAGGTCTTTTACCATGCAAACATGCATGTACTAAAGCTTTTGGATGACTCTAAAAGCTAGCAAAAACCTTTACTTTCTGTCTCTGTGTAGTTTATTATCCCCCGGTTCTCTCTCTTTCAATTTAACCAAACCATCCTCCAATTTGTTACTTTATTCCCACTCAAGTTGCAAATCATACCAAGAAAAAAATTCAGTCTGTTAAGTAAGTTTTATACAAAAAATTATAAATTTTTAAAATAATTACACTTATAAATCTCAACGCATAGACATCAACATCGTCATCAATATGAAGATATATATATAAAAACATCACTTCCATCGATAAAGCTTCCCCTGAGGCTGGTAATAAACCCCATCTTTTCGAATTGAGTAACCACATACATAGTTAGGATAACAATAAGCAGATGTGTCCGGATTAATATTAATTGGGAAATTCACAAATCCGAATTTCGACCGGAGATGACAATGCGTAACAGCCTGCCTCCTCTTTCCATCGTACTTGAATTGGAACACCACGTACCGGTTTCCTGGTTTGCTTTTCCTCCATACCTTGTTACCGTTTGAGCATACAAAACCTGCGTTTCCATTATTCTTCAGACCAAAAAGATCATTGGAGATGACGATTCGTACAACCGTATTTGGCTTTACCCTAAACTCTGGTCTGTAGTCTTTTTTATGGTACGCTTCTAAGGAGTTTACAACTATTGATACGTTTGAGATTTGTAAAAAGAGGAGGATGAGAAAATTCTTAACTAGGGCTTTGGGATTCATCCTCATAATGGATTTTGAGTTATTGCGTCTTAACTTTTATATGTGTTTTCTTATCTCAAATCTTGTAACTTCGAGGTTTTTATAAGTACACTTTTTTTAACGGTTTTACTCGTTGAAATATAAGTTTTTGTTAGTTTGTTGGCGCAATAAACAGAGTAAAAACAACTGAAACGGGGGTGGTACTTATTTTCTCACAAATGTATCATCTATCGATCATTTGTTTTATTCGTTTGCAAACTCCTTTCCTCATTTGGTGATAAAGAGGTATGACACTCGACTAAATATAGAAATATAGTTTACGTCACATTAGTTTCCGTTTTGTACCTTATCTTCGTCATATGAGGGTAATTTTATAGAAAGTTCATTTTTATTTTCTTTTTTTTTGTTTAGAATCTTTTTGGTATATAACCAACCAATTATTTTTTAACTAATCAAATTGTTTATAACAGAGAAACGGTTCTAGTTTCTTGATTAAGTTTAAGTTAGTGTTTACCAAGTCTTGTCACAAAAGTTAATATGTAAACTTTCATACACTTTCTTTCTAGTGCTTTTTTGGGGGAGGTTGTTTTTGTCAACAAGAGAAAAACAAAAATTTTGTGGTGATTTCAAAAATACAAATCGGGAGTATACAGTATACATTGAACATTCCATACTTCTTTGTCTCCATATGTGTTATTTACTTACGGGATCAACGCTATAAAGAATGTGTTGAAAAATGCCTTACTTCTTTGGAACTCCTCCATATATATTGAAAAGGTAGGGCATTCCAATATTTTAGACACTAACTTCACCAATTTTGAACAGTCTATCACAAAAATCACATTTAGATTTGTAATATTACCATATGGTGCATCACCCAAATAAGTGCTTCAAATTCAGCATGTAACACCATTCAGGTCCTCCTGATTACTAACCCATCATTGTCTTGAAAACTTATTACTATCTTTCCATCATTCAGGATCCTGGTTAAAATTTTTACAAGTTTCTGACTTCGGACGAGGGACTAGAATCCATGGATCATTCCATACTGAAATAGTCTCCCATGTTTCCACCATTTTTCATTAGTCATTTGTTTACGAGAGATCTAGCCGATATAATACTCTTCCACCCATATGATAGATAATAAAATCTGATCGGGTCCAAAAGGTCTATATATATTCCAAAAGTACTTTCCTTTAAATACTTTAGAAAATAAAGAATTATTTTTTTCAATTAACCTCCATAATTGTTTAGCCAATAGAACCATACTAATATCTTCCAAAAGTTTGAAAACAAAGTTCATCATTATTTTTTTCCTGACACAATTTATCATAAGACATCAAATGCATATCTCTATTATTTCTAAAAGAGCTCCACCAAAATTTGGCTACCACACTTATAAATTTGGTAGTCACTAATAACGAAAAAAAACATGATATCATATGATTGGATGATATTATTGTTACCAATTTAATAGAAACCTCTTATCCTCCTTTTGATAAAAGTTTGAAGTTCATCCATTCACTCGAATATGAAGCATTTTTTGGAGAAAGCTAAAGATCTGTGACATTATCTACTTGATTAAATTTTTATTCATATAGACTATTTCTTCTTCCTACATATTCATTTTAATCTCTCCGTTTGATAATTGTAAAGACGGCCCACATGCATAAAGCTCATAACATAGAAGACGATACGTAAGAGATAAAACCCAATTATTTCTTCTCTAAATATCCTAAGCATCAAATCCCTCTTCTGTAAAGTTCACTCTCGAATAAGAGAATACGAAACAAAAGAATGAAAGATTCCCCTTTTTCCTTAATTTTAAATTAATACTGTGGTTTTTATGGTTTTTAACCGTTTGTGTTTTTAGAGTCTTAATAGTATTTTTCGAATCGTTCCGAGTCTTTTACAGGTTTAGATACATTTTGGACTTTATTTGAGATTCTGGATGTTTTTGGAGCATATTCACCTTAGTAACCGAAGTGATGAAGTTGGTATCCACAAACAGGATGGGTGTCGATCGACACCACCCCTGGGTGGCGATCGACATGGTGTCGATCGACACCAGACGTGATGACTGATTCTCACGTGTTTTGCCAAGATTGGAGAAAAAAAATTGCCCAGAAGATTCGGATATTTACAAAACAAATCTTTTTCGTGATTTAGACTATTATTAGTTTTTACAAGTCATTGTTTTGAGACTTATCTTATTTTCTATCTTCGAGACTTGACAGAGATTGCTAGAGAGCTTTTGGAAAGACAAATGGTTAGCGAGAGAAGATTCGGATATTTACAAAATAAGTCCTTTTCGTGATTTAGACTATTATTAGTTTTTACAAGTCATTGTTTTGAGACTCATCTTATTTTCTATCTTCGAGACTTGACAGAGGTTGCTAGAGAGCTTTTGGAAAGACAAATGGTTAGCGAGAGAAGATTTCGAATTCCTTTATTTCTTCTATTGATTTCTTAATGCAATTTATTCAGTCTATGATTATGTTTTCATCAACCATGTCTGAGTAATCTGCTTGTTAGATTTAGGGATTTCTAGGTTTTGATGAATTATTGAATTGGATTGAATTGTTAGGGTAATCCTATAGATTCTTCCTCTGGATTGATTTTAATACTGTTTCTAGCTTGATCACTTGGAATTCAGATCTTAGGTTAGTTAATATACATGAAAGTGTTATTGATTTCCTGAGCAAATCTTAGAGGAGCAAAATACCTATTTGCAAAGGAATTTGATTTAAGGATTTTGTGAACTTATCGAACATGAGCTTATTGCATGTTTAGACTTTAGAATTCGCAAAAAAATTTGGTTTTCTAGGTTGTTAGACATAGAAATCTCTGCAATGAAAGTTGATTGGTTTGATTGTTGTGTTTCGATTTCAAGAACAGTGCTTAAATAAAACCTTAACATTCTGTTTAATTCGCAATTCTGATTTACTGAAAGGATTTCCCTAAGTCTACCTTTTCATCATCCAAACTTACAAACTCTTTAATATTTGTTTGCTGCATTTTAATTACATCTATTTGGTTTAGTTTAATTTGTAAACAAATAGTCTATTGTGTAAACAACTGAATCTCGGTGGAATTCGACCCCTAAATACTTCATCGATCTCTTAGATTGAAGAGTAACTCTAGTGTTTTTTTGAGTAGATCAACTTTTGGCGCCGTTTCCGGGGATTCATTGAATTCACCATTAGACTTAGTGTAGAATTTAGACTAAGCTTTATTTTTTTTTATTTACTTACAAAGTTCTTTCTCTTTTTCTTGTTTTTCAGGTGTATGCCTAATCGCAGTACCAGAAGCAACAAGGAAGCTCAGTTGTTGAACTACACAAATCAGGAACTGAGAGAGTTAGAACGAACAAACAGAAAAGCTAAGAAATCAGCTTAGATGCTAAAAATTGTCATGATGCCTGATGCTGCTGGAGTCTTACGGGACCAAGTTGGGAACAAGATAAATGTAGAAGGGGACCTAATTGATGATGAGGGAGAACACTTGCTGACTACAACAGACCTGATCAGTTCTATGCTAACAGGTATGCAATTCGTCCTCCTCCCTTTCAAAGGAATGACTTTGAGCTGAAACCTGCATACTACACTCTTGTGGGTCAGCACCCTTTTCATGGTCTTCCTCATGAGCATCCTATGGACAATTTGGAGAGGTTTGAAGACTTAGTCACAAGTATCAAGGTGAATAGAGTCTCTGAGGACTACATTTTCTGTAACCTATTCCCATACTGTCTTGCTGGGGATGCAGCATACTGGCTCAAGCAATTGCAGCCAGGTTCTTTGACTACTTGGTGTGACACCAAGAATGCTTTTCTCAATAATTTCTTTGATGATGGAAGGTCTGAGGACTTGAGAACAAAAATGTCTGTATTTTCTCAAGGTCCTGCTGAGGCATTCAAAGCTTTTTGGATTAGATTCAAAGAATATCAGAGGGATTGTCCACACCATGGTTTCAGTGATGTTTAGTTTCTGGGTATCTTCTTCAGAGGCATAGATTGGAGGTATCAAATGGCTCTGGATGCTGCAAGTCAAGGGAACTTCAAAGGAATCCATATGAAGCTAAACTGCTGATTGAGAACTTGGCATCTAGCAATAGTACCAAGAATGCTGAATTGGAGAGGATGAACCAGGCTGAAAACAACAATGGTGTTCAGAGTGCAGAAGTGAAAGCTAAGTTTGACTCAATTCACAATCTTCTTGTAGGAAAGAAGAAGTTTCACTTTGCTTAGGAGGTCGAGACTTTTGAACCATATGAGGAGTTTGAGGAAGAAGAGGATGTCAACTTTGTTGTAGGATCTGGGTTTGAGAATCAGAGGTTTGGAATCAGCAGGGGAACAGGAGCTTCAATGCAAGTAGTCAGAGGAATGTCTACGTAGGAAATCAGAATTCTTCTACCTATCAACAGAAACCTCAGTATCAGAAACCTTTTCAAGGTAGCAATACCAACAGCTTCACAAGGAACTATGGCTCATCTTCATACCAACCAATTCCTAAGCAATCCTCAGTTAGCAAGCTGGAATCTATGTTAGAGTAAAATGACTATGGACTTTAATGAAAAAATAGATGCCATGTATACTGATTTGAATGGAAAGTTTGAGGCTCTAAATATGCATGTCAAGAAGCTGGATACTCAAGTTTCTCAAACTGCTTCAGCTGTGCAAAGGCAAGAAGGATTCCTTCCTGGAAACACAGATATTAATCCTAAACGTCCAGTTAATGCCATCATGTTACGGAGTGGAAAACAGCTGATTCCAGTGCAGAAAAAGGGACGTACACCTGATGAGATCTTGGAACTAGAGGAGTTTGATGAAGAAAATTTTGAGTCCACGGATCAGGTGGCGATCGACACCAAGACAAAAACACGAGATTTCGATTCCTGACGGACTGAAATCGACCCGACTCGTCACTGGGACTGGAGTGCCGATCGACGAGCAGGGTAACGATCAACACCAGGTGGGTGGCGATCGACACCCGAGTGAGATTCGAAATTCTTCGAACGCTGACGGACCGAAATCGACCGAGCTCGTCACTAAGGCAGAAGTGACGATTGCCAAGTAATGTGACGATCGCCAAGTCAGGTGACGATCGACACCACAATGGTGGCGATCGACACCCTTCTCGGGACAAACCATCTTCCTCTTCAACTGCAGTTCAAGCTGAAGAAAGGGTTTACAAACCAAAAATACCATTTCCCAAGAATCAGAAGAAGTCTAAACAGGAGCTGGATGATGCCAAATGCAAGGCCATTATGGATAAACTGATTGTTGAGATTCTTCTCATTGATGATATGAGAACTTCACCTATGATCAAAAGGTATGCGAAAAAGATGATGTCTCATGATGTGAGTGCTGAAGAGAGTGTAATGATGGTTTCTGTAAGGATCAGTGTTGTTATTCAGAACAGGATTCTAGAAAAGCTTCATGATCCTAGAAGTTTTTTTTCTAGACTGCAATATCTTTGATGGCAGATTTGCAAGGTCTTTATGTGATTTGGGCTCTCTTGTGAATCTGATGCCTCGTTCAGTTGCAGTAAGTCTGGGGCTTACTGACTTTCTACCAACTATGATCACTCTTGTTTTAGCTGACAGATCAATCAGAGTTCTTGATGGTGTTTTGGAGGATGTTCCTATTAAGATTGGAGAATATCTTATTCCTACTGACTTTGTGGTGTTCGAGTATGAAAAAGAGCCTAAAGATCCTCTCATCCTTAGGAGATCCTTCTTGGCAACTGCAGGAGCCATTATTGATGTTAAGAAGGGAAGAATTGGTCTGAATGTGGGTGATCTTGAGATGAACTTTGACATGGACAAACTGGTAAAGAGACCCACCATTGATGGTCAAACCTTCTATGTTGATATAGTCTCCAACCTATCTGAGGAGGTCTTCAATGAGCTGCATTTTGAGGATCCTTTGGAGAGAGCTTTAACATCTTCTACAAGTGAGCATCTGGATGACATGGCTGCTGGGTATACAAAGTTGCTGGATTCTAGTAAGTAGGTCATGAAGTTGGCTTGCCAAGTGGAGATTGTTGGGACATCCAAGAAGGCTGCAACTTGGTAATTGGAGTGCTGAAAAAGCTCCAAAAATCGAACTCAGGCAACTCCTTGAAGGGCTCAGGTATGCATTTCTTGGAGAGAACTCTTCTTATCCTGTCATTGTTAATGCTTATTTGAACAACGCAGAGCTCACTTTACTGCTAAGTAAGCTGCGCAAGCATCGCAAGGCTTTTGGCTATTCTCTTGATGACATTTCAGGTATCTCTCCAGACTTGTGCATGCATAGGATTCACCTAGAAGATGAGACAAAGTCATCAATTGAGCACCAGTGGAGGCTGAATCCAAACCTACAGGAAGTTGTCAAAAAGGAGATCATGAAATTGCTGGAGGCTGGGATCATCTACCATATTTCATACAGCAATTGGGTCAGTCCAGTGCATGTGGTTCCTAAGAAGGGTGGAGTTACAGTAGTGAAGAATGAGAAGAATGAATTGATTCCTACCAGGACTGTGACAGGGCATCGAATGTGTATTGGCTAAAGGAAGCTGAATGCAGCAACCAGAAAGGATCACTTTCCCTTCCCTTTCAATGATCAGATGTTGGAACGGTTAGCAAATCACTCCTACTACTTCTTCCTTGATGGGTACTCTGGTTTCTTTCAGATTCCCATCCATCCAGATGACCAGGAGAAGACCACCTTCACATGTCCCTATAGTACTTTTGCATATCGCAGAAGTCCTTTTGGGTTGCGTAATGCTCCTGCCACCTTCCAGAGGTGTATGATGTCCATCTTCACTGACATAATTGAGGATTTTATGGAGGTTTTTATGGATGACTTCTCAATTTATGGGTCTTCTTTCAAATACTGCTTAGAAAATCTGGATAGAGTGCTTGCTAAATGTGAAGAGAAACATTTGGTTCTTAATTGGAAGAAATGCCATTTCATGGTGAGAAATGGTATTGTGCTTGGACACAAGGTTTCGGAGGCTGGGATTGAAGTTGACAGGGCCATAATTGAAGTGATGACAAGTCTACTGCCACCTGATAGTATGAAGTCAGTGAGGAGTTTTCTGGGACATGCTGGGTTCTATAGAAGGTTCATCAGAGATTTCAGCAAGATTGCTAGACCACTAACAGCTTTGCTTTGTAAAGATGTGAGATTTGAGTTCAATGATGATTGCCTTTCAGCCTTTGAACAGATCAAGAAAGCTTTAGTGAGTGCTCCAATAGTGCAACCTCCAGATTTGGATCTTCCTTTTGATGTGATGTGTGATGCCAGTGACTATGCAGTTGGAGATGTCTTGGGACAGAAAAAGGATAAGAAAATACATGTCATTTACTATGCTAGTAGAACACTTGATGATGCACAGAAGAATTATGCAACCACAGAGAAAGAGTTGTTGTCTGTGGTGTTTACTTTTGAGAAGTTTCGTCCTTATTTGGTTGGGTCTAAAGTGATTGTGCATATAGACCATTCTCCTCTCAAGTACCTGATGCAAAAGAAGGAGGCTAAGCCTAGGTTGCTGAGATGGATTCTACTTCTCCAAGAGTTTGATATTGAGGTAAGGGACAAGAAAAGAGTAGAAAATGGAGTTGCTGATCACCTTTCAAGGCTCAGGGTCGAAGGGGATGTTCCAATTGATGATTTTCTGCCATAAGAGAATGTTTACATGATTGAGATTGGGTCACTTTCGGACTTAGCCCAAAACAGAGGAAATTCTCATGATGCAGGGTTGGTGGCGATCGACACCCCCCCCCTGGGTGGCAATTCTGTTTAATTCACAATTCTGATTTACTGAAAGGATTTCCTTAAGTCTAGCTTTTCATCATCCAAACTTACAAACTCTTTAATATTCGTTTGCTGCATTTTAATTACATCTATTTGGTTTAGCTTAATTCGAAAATAAATACTATATTCTGTGAACAACTGAATTTCTGTGGAATTCGACCCTTAAATACTTCATCGATCTTTTAGATTGAAGAGTACCTCTATGGTAAATTTGAGCAGATCAGTAACTTCATTGCTTGTTTCCTTGTCTGATGCCAATTCCTGTTTTGATATGTGCACCAAAAATAAAAAGATCAGTATTAATGTGATTATATGCCAAAAAGAAATTGGAAAATATAAGAATTTGATTGTGGAGTAACCACAACCAATGGATCGCTGATTGTATATTCGTTTGGACGGTTAAGATTAGTTTCTTCGATATGTATAGATGTGATTATGTGTGTGAACATGTTTGGTAATAGAATGTTATTATAGGCATGAGTTACATAAGTTGTTTGTAACGGAACATTCTTTTTCTTTTTTCTTTTTTAACTTTGTTTTGTCTCCACAGGTTTTATGAGCTTTTTTCGTTTGAGTCAATCCATGGCCACTCGACCTTTCATCTCTCTGCAACGCCTTTATTTTCTTTCATCTTCTTCGTTAAACCCAACTCCACAATTTTTCTTCTTTCCAAATTTCACTAAAACCAATAAAACCAACAAGTCTCAAAACAAGTGTTGTTCATTGCTCGGCTAATCTCATTGTCCACCCTTCCGTTCTCTTCCTAAGTAGCTCCGATTTTGGTGGATTCGTCGATACACAGACCTTCATTGTCACTATCAGTCTTGTCGTTGCCGTTGCCCTCTCCCTCTTTCTCGGCTTCAAGGTTCATATCTAATCTTTATCCTTCAAAATCAGAAGCAACTCATATATCATAGATACTTGTAATTTTTTGGTTCTTGTTTAGTTTAGGGTTTAGGGTTTAGGGGAAGCTAACTTGAGAAAAGCTGAAGGCAAGAGACAAGGCAAATCTAGCACTCAGACGAGCTCGGACACGAGTCGTATTCTTGCAGGGAGACCCTGTTCCATGCGAGAGATGTGGTGGAAACGGTGAATCTTTTTATATTTTTCTCATGAAAGTTACATTCTTTCATTCATTTACTTGCATTTTAAATTATGGAAATGATTAAAATCAAGTCATATAGGAAACTGTTTAAGTTAACTGCGTAGGATAGTTCGATAGGATACTTTAATTTTATGAATTTTTTTGCTGGAAGAAAGTAATGTTTAATTTATCTCAAGAGAAAGTTCAAAAAAAAAAAAAAATTATCTCAAAAGATTTTTTAAATGCCCTGAGATTAGTATTTCAAGGGTTCTCCTTCTTCTTTTGTGTGTTATATGGGTTTGCTCAAAAATAGGCGGAACCAAATGTGTCTTTTGTCAAGAAGAGAAGATGAGGATGGAATCTGGCGTCGTTAACTGTAAAGTTTGCAAAGGTCGTACAACTAAACCATCTTTTTATGCTTAATATCATATGACTTGGTTTTGTTATGTTTAATGATAGGTTTGATTTTCTGCAAGAAATGTGGAGGTTCCGGATATTCTTACCGCTTATAAATAAATATATAGGTTCCTTTACAATTGCAATGAAATTGTTTTCAACATTGGTTATTTTGGATCATATTATAACATTTCTAACTTGTTTAAAGTCATATAATAATAGTGGAGCAATCCTTGTTTAAAATGTCATCCTCAGTTTTTTTAATTCTCACTTGTTAGATCCGTTCAAGTACGAACAAATGATGAACATCCAAAAAAGCAAAAGTGCAAATTGAATTTGAACTTACCAGATGACAAATTGTTAATGTTATGAACATAGCTTTTAAATCAACATTACCCAGCATTACCCATGATAGATTGATTTTATATTTGAGGATCAAATTCACAGAAAACAAGAACAGTTCTCTAATAATAAAATCATATTTGATAGTGTAAAAAAAGTGGATTGAAATTTGAAACTACACTGTGGTTCAAATGTAGTTTGTGTGGGAAAATATATTTTACGGGACAAATACAATTTCTATAAGAAGATATTTACATTAAAAGACACATTTATTTATTTATTTTTTAAAGAAGAGAAATTGTATTATAAAGAGATAGAAATTGGCTAAATTAACCAATATCTACCAACACAAATTTTAACAAGGAGAAGTGCAAACTAACTCTATCATCCATATTCATTATTCAGTGTAGAAATTTTAATCTAGGTGTATTACTATTGCAGTGTGTCAGAAAATCAACATAAAGTGGATATTATTTATGTAACGAAACATTACGGCTTTGAATGGTGACCAGCTAAGGAATAATGGGAATGAAGAAAAAAAGAATGAAAATGAATGAATTAAAAAGAATAAAAGTAATATTTATTACTTATTATTCCTTCCCAATTTTGATAAGGAATATTTTTGTTCTATAATTTTCTGCAAAAAAAAGGGAATAAGAGGGAATCATATATAACAAATATTACTTATGAATGGTAAATATTTTAAGGAATGAGAAGGAATTCATTATTCCCCATCATTCCTTAGTCACCAGTCAGACCCTGCAATTTTTTTAGAGGGGAGTTTGGGGAAAAATCAAAAAGTGGTATCTATTGGGGAAAGAGAGAGATTTGAAAAAATTATGGCGATATTATCTAGCTATTTATCTTAAATCCAAACAAAAAACGTCCATAAAGTAACACAATTTTCTTGTTAACAAAAGTACAGAGCAGCCGGCGGAGTTCCGATTTTCAAAATTTTAGAAATGTCGGAGGAATACATCACTACAGAAGTTGGGGCATACAATAAAGTACGAGTAACTGCGTCTTTAATAGGTAGATTGAGTGTCTGATTTTCTTACGAATTTGACACAGATTTCTCATTCACAGATGGAAGAAGTAGGAGATCTACCTCCTCGTGTACTTGCAGCGGACAAAGACGTAAGAGGTGGAGATAAAGGGTCACTGTGTATCAGAAAATTGAAATCATCCGTGTTCTGTGAGAAGCTCTCGATGAAGACGAGTATGATTTCATGTGGTCATCATCATTAGGGAAGCTGTTTGAGTTACCATCAAAACCTGCATGGTCAGTGAGTATTCGAGTTATTTTTTTCTCTCCCGTCAATTACAAATCACTAAAGAGAACAAGATGTGGGTTGTATCTGAATCTCTGGTCAGATTTTCCCTGCATTAGTTTAAAATATTAACACGATTGCAGTGTGGGAAGTACCCTGTGGAACAGAACAGAAAAAGGAAAGGTATGGCTGGGAAAAAGGTATATTATTTCAACACATTGTTTGGACATGATAATGAAGTCACGGTCAAGCATATCATGTACACGCTGAAGAAGAATGTTGTAGGGGATAAAGAAACAAAGCTGAGACTAGTTTGTTTGGCTCTTGAGATGGGATACTCAGTTTAACCACTTACTACCCCAAATGCAAGATCTTTCCGGAACAGATAGTAAAGGATATGAAAATTGTTTTGGTTTATCTTTGGGATAGGCTGTCATTTGATATGATAATGAACCTCGCCGTATTCATTGTACGCTTCTGACAATCCAGGAGCGATGATAATCTCTGTTAGGTTGAATGAAGAAAATTACAATGAGTGGTCCTCGGAGATGGTCAATGCTCTTCAAGCAAAACGAAAATTAGGGTTCATTAAAGGTACCTTGGTGAATCCTGCCGAAGACAATTCAGACTTCGGAAACTGGTTGACAATCAACTCTATGATTGTTGATTGGATCTGAGCTTCCATCGAACCTAAAGTAAAATCAACAGTTACTTATATCACGGATGCACAGCAGCTTTGGGAAAATCTCAAACAGCGTTTCTCAGTGGGAAACACAGTAAGGGTGCATCAGATTAAGGCGCAGCTTGCCTAGTGTAGGCAAGATGCACAATCCGTGTTGGATTATTTTGGAAGACTCTCCACTTTGGTCTATCAACATGTTCATGTGTGCTTCTGTGGAGCTGCTGCAACCATCTCTAAAGAAAGAGAATATGAGAAGATACACCAATTTGTTATGGGACTCGATGATTCTCGTTTTGGTGGAATATGCACAACAATAGTTGGTCAGGATCCGCTACCTCCTCTTGGTGAAACATATAACAAAATAATAAGAGAAGAACAACACTTTGCTTCAGCTCGTGTAAGTGATCAGCCTGATGCCGGATTTCTTGTTTGTCGTGAAACTTAAATGATGTCTGATAATGGTGGTAACTCGGACAAAAAAGAGAGCACAATTGTTGGTGCCAAAACCCACACTTCCGGAATTAACGACCAAGATATTTAGATATCGGAGAAAGCTTCCGTATTTGAATATCTTCAGAAATATATCGGTTTTCGCGATAAACCGATGAAAGTCACGATTCTTCGAGTAGAATACTGTCAGCTTGGCATTTTGTCGAGCCAAAATGCCGAGCAGCCTTGCATCCTTTGATATGCTCAGCTGATCGTCCTGTTTTCCGAGCGGTTTGTCCGAAAAACCGATAAAAGTCGTGATTCTACTGGCAGAACGCTGTTAGACGGCAGAAAGAGAAGAGCTGACCAGCTCGGCATTTTGTCCAGCCAAAAATGCCGAGCTGGCTTACATCCTTCAATATTCCCATCTGATCGTCCCGTTTTCTGAGCGGTTTGTCCGAAAAAAATGATAAAAGTCGCGATTCTCCGAGCAGAATGCTGTCAGCTCGACATTTTAGAGAAGATCTGACTAGCTCGGCATTTTTTCCAGCCAAAAATACCGAGCTGTCTGACATCCTTCAAGATGCCCAGCTGATCATCCTGTTTTCCGATCGGTTTGTCCGAAAAACCGATAAAAGTCACGATTTCTCGAAGTAAGACCATCAGCTCATCATAGGGTATGAACCAGCTCGGCATTCACTCCTTCACCACTAAATGCCGAGCTGGTCGGTCTTTTGCCTATCCAGAAAGTGTCCAGCTGATCATCAAGTCCCGGTTTCCCTTGATTTTCCCTGGATATGCAACCAGCTAGGCATTTCGCCTTGAGAAACAACCAGCTCAGCATAAATCAGTAGACCAGCTCGGAATTCCATCCTGTCCATGGAAATGTCGAGCTGAGTAACTCATGCCATCAACTGCCCATCCAAAGTGTCGAGCTGATCTGTTTAGTGACCCAAAATGCCGAGCTGGATGGAACAAAATCAAGAAGAGGAAGAACTGGAGACCAGCTCGGATTTTTTCCCTTCAAAAAATGCCAAGCTGGGTGAGAAGTGTGCCCAGAAGATAGCCAGCTCGGCATTTCATCCCCTCAGGGAGTTATGTCGAGCTGGGTGATCATTTCAACACTTTCGGGAGCTCTTTCGGGACTTATCGATTTTTTCGTAAACTCCCGATGTTTAAACGGAACTTCGCGTTGTTTTTGGAGAATATCGTGATGTTTTTGTCTATCGAAAACGATAAAGCGTTGACTTAAGTCAAACCGAAGAAATCGCTGAACCAATGACAAATGCCGAGCTGGATGGAAGATTCCCGAAGATTCTCGAATATCCGTTGAAGTCAGTGGAAAAAGCGAAGACATAGGCTCCCACATCGAGAATTTGGCTAATTTAATCTTAGAGTTGTCTGGTATAAATACATATCGATGTACAGCCTTCAAGGCAGATTTAAATAACTCGAAATCCCATATTTTCAGATTTGACAATAAAAATCATTCTCTATCTTTCCTTTTTCGCTAACCTTTACTTTCTTCGATTTATCTTTACTTTTGCGGAAATTCTTTAATATCGTTCGTGAGGTTTCTCTTTCCAAAACTTTTGGGGCCTAACAATCGATCTACTTTCCGGTAATACATTGGCTGAAATCTCGTTCCCAAAATTTGGCGCTAGAAGGAGGGTATCTAAAAGATTTCTTACTCGGAGAAATGAAAGATGCCAATATCAGCTCATAAGAATCATCCACTCGGTGGAGCCGATCTGATTCTAGTAATTCCCGAGGGTTGGATTGAATCCGGAAAGGAAACTTTCCCGATAACCCGAGGGCAATCCAAAAATCCTCCGAAGGAGTAGTCAACACGATCATGGGAGGATCATCGTTCTTCTGCGATACAATTTCTTCCATAAAAGCTTCTCAGCGAAAAGCGAGAACCGATATCGACCGATCGGAATCCAAGAACAAAACTGAGGTTGTGATGGTCTTCAACAAATCGGAAGCATATAGAGGTATACATCCTCATGATGATCCGCTAGTGATTCAACTCACAATAGCTGACCATGATGTGTCTAGAGTACTCATCGACACCGCTAGGACGGTGTATGTAATCTACCGAAAGACCCTACACGGAATGGGGACAGGGTTGTACGAGTTGATAGACGAACCTAAACCACTAACGAGTTTCTCTGGACGCATATCCATTACCGAAGGGACTATCGCTCTCCCAGTCACCACGGCAAGAGGTACCACTTCGGTGCTATTCTCAATAGCCGATCATCCTACAATTTATAATGTTATAATGGGAACGCTCTGGCTCAATGCCATCAGGGCCATCCCATCGACATACCATCTCTGCCTAAAGTTCTCAACTGTAAACGGGATCGAGACGATCTGGGGAGAATAATAGATCTCTCGCGCTTGTCTCTCTGTCGAACATAAGATTTTGAATCCCGTAACCGATGAAAAACCAACGAAGAAGGGAAAGAAAAGGACGGAAACCAAGCTTGCCAAGCTTTTCCACAAGCTTCAGCTGGAAGATGCCAAGGAACAAAAAGACGACAGTCCATGCGAATCAGTGATCTCAGTCTGCATCGACGATTCCGATCCTGAGAGATGCGTTGAAATCGGTGCAAACCTTAAAGAGCCAATCAAGTCCGAACTCATCACTCTCGTTAAGAAAAATGTGAGCACTTTTGCCTGGGCAGCGGAAGACATGTCAGGAATCGACATCAGTACGATCTGCCATGAGCTCAATGTTGACCCGACCTTTAAGCCGATTAAACAAAATAGACGAAAGCTTGGACCAGTAAGAGCGAAGGCGGTCAACGACGAAATCGAAAAACTCTTGAAGGTGGGATAAATCACCGAAGTATGATATCCCGATTAGCTTGCTAATCCGGTAGTCGTCAAAAAGAAAAATCGAAAGTGGTGTGTCTGCGTGGATTTCACAGACATTAACAAGACCTGCCCCAAAGAAAGTTTTCCGCTGCCGCATATCGACAGGCTAATCGAAGCAACGGCCGGAAACAAGTTGCTCTCATTCATGGACGTTTCCTCTGGCTATAATCAAATCATGATGACCACAAATGATCGAGAAAAGACAGCGTTTATCACAGACCGCAGAACGTATTGCTAGAAGGTGATGCCTTTCGGGCTGAAAAACGCTGGTGCCACATATCAACGCCTGGTGAATAAAATATTCGCCGATCAGCTAGGGAAGACCATGGAAGTCTACATAGACGACATGCTCGTAAAATCCCTAGAAAAAGGCTACCATACGAAACACTTGTCAGATTGTTTCGATTGTTTGAACAAACACAACATGAAACTCAATCCCGCAAAGTGTAGATTCGCGGTTGCCTCGGGAGAGTTCCTCGATTACCTGGTCACTCATCGATGGAAGCAAACCTCAAACAGATCAACGCACTCATCGACATGGTTTCTCCAAAAACGAAAAGAGAAGTTCAAAGGCTCAAAGGACGAGTAGCCGCACTCAAATGCTTCGTCTCTCGGTCAACAGACAAATGTCTGCCCTTTTACGACATGTTGAGAGGGAACAAGAAGTTTGACTGGACCGAGAAGTGCGAAGAAGCTTTCCAACAGCTCAAATCCTACCTAGCAAGTCCGTCAGTGCTAGCTAAGCCAGTGGTTGGTGAACCTTTGTTCCTCTACACCGCCATCTCATTGACGGCGGTGAGTGGAGTTTTAATCTGGGAGGAGAGAGGCGAGCAAAGACCAGTGTTCTACGTGATCCAGACCCTCATGGACGTCGAGACTCGCTACCCTCAGATGGAAAAGTTAGCACTATCAGTAATAGCGTCCGCTCGGAAGTTCAGACCCTACTTCCACTCACACACAATCGTGGTCCTCACAACTTTTCCACGCAGGACTATACTGCATAGCCCAAGTCTTTCAGCACGTTTGGCGAAGTGGACGGTTGAGTTGAGCGAATACGATATTGGATATCTGTCTAGAACATGCGCAAAGTCCCAAGTTCTGGCCGATTTTCTAATCGAACTTGCCCCCAAAGGAAGCAACGAGAAATTGGAAAACATAACTTGGATCCTTCATGTTGACGGATCTTCTTCGAAACAAGGGTCTGGGGGTTGGGATCCGTTTGACTTCGCCCACAGGAGAAATCCTAGAGCAGTCATTCCGGCTCAATTTTCCAGTATCCAACAACGAGGCCGAGTACGAAGCCCAGATCGCTGGGCTAAGGCTTGCCCAAGGTATCAAGATTGAAAACATCCATGCTTCCTGCGATTCTCAGCTGGTTGCAAATCAATTTAGTAGAGAATACAAAACCAGAGATGAAAGAATGAAGGCTTACCTGAAAGTTGTCCAAAATTTCGCAAAGCAGTTCAAAGAATTTAAGTTAACAAGAATCCCTTGGGGCGAAAACGCGCGTGCCGACGCTCTCTAGCAGCCTTGGCATCAACTTCGGCCCCAGGTGAAAGCAGGATTATTCCGGTGGAGTTCATAGAATATCCAAACATTGGACCACCCGATATAATCACACTCATCCAAGAAGACCTTGAAGAAGAAATTTCCGAAGATCTTATGGAGGCAGACGAATCAGACCCGGCTCCAGCCATTGGCACCCACTCGGAAACCGAAAGGGGAGAGTTCGGTCGCGACCAAGAATGGATGGAGAGAATTCGCTACTACAACACAGACGAAAAGCTCCCCGCCGAGAAATGGGCAGCACGAAAACGAAGAGCACAAATAGCACGCTTCGTCCTCTTAGACGGAAAACTCCTCAAGTGGAGACATTCTGGCCCCCTTATGAACTGTGTGGAAGGGGAACAAGCCCGAAAAATCATGCATGAAGTTGAAAGCGGGTCGTGTGGAAACCACTCTGGAGGAAGGGCACTCTCCATCAATATTAAAAGGCATGGACACTTCTGGCCGACAATGATCAAAGATTTGCGAGAAATTCTCGAAAAAACGGGAGAAATGCCAACTCCACGCTCCAAAAATCCGCCAACCGGCCGAAATACTGTCGTCGATATCCTCACCATACTCATTCATGCGTTAGTCGATAGATATCGTTGGACCAATGCACAAATCTAAGCAGAAGCAGTACTTGCTCGTCCTAATGATTTAATTCTCTAAATGGATCGAAAAAGACTCCTATGCTAGCATAAAGGATGCCTAGGTCGAACATTTCGTGTGGAAAAACATCATCTGTAGACATGGCATTCCTTATGAAATCGTAACCAACAACGGTTCATAGTTCATCTCGAACCGTTTCGTATCATTCTGCGAAAAGTGGAAGATCCGTCTGAGTTTCTCAACTCCGAGGTATCCACAGGGCAATGGCCAAGTAGAAGCAGCCAACAAAAAAATTCTCAACGGATTAAAGAAAAGGCTGGAAAAAAAAAGGAAGATGGGCTAATGAACTCGAAGGTGTGCTCTGCTCACACCGGACCACGCCTAGAAAAGCAATTGGGAAAATTCCCTTCGCATTAATCTATGGAATGGAATGCATAATCCCCCCCCAGAAGTCGAGTTTCTCGGAGTTTACCGAAATTTTCTTCCCGAACAAGAAGAAATTAATCTGGCGATGCTCCTCGATGAACTCGATGTCATCAAAGAAAGGCGTGACCAGGCGCTAATCCGAATGCAAAATTATCAGCAAGCAGCTGCCAAATATTACAACTCAAAAATTTGTAATCGGAGGTTCAAAGAATGTGATCTCGTTTTATGAAAGGTCTTTCAAAACACCAAAGAGAAGAACGATGGAAAGCTAGGTGCGAACTGGGAAGGCTCCTACAAGATCACCAAACTCGTCAGGCCAGGAGCATATGAACTCGCCCACAACGACGACTCTACAGTTATCTGAAGCTGGAATGCGATGCATCTCAAGAAGTACTACCACTAGTGCTCCACTCTAAACGAACTATGAACTGGCTTGATCCCTTAGTAGTGGGGTACGTAGGCAGCTTGTCTCATGATAAGTTCAGCTACTTTAAAAAATAAAGTTTCGGGTGAGTGGGAGTGTATACATAGACCATTCCTACACTCGAAAAACGCTCTGACACTCAAAGTGTTCCCAAAACATTCCGGAAGACTCTACCTCTAAACGCATCCTAGCAGCACTGGCACGACTTCATCAACATTCAATACGAAAAACAAAAACATATTCTGGTCTAACAAAGGCATGACAAATGATGAGATCCCACAGCCGGACCCAACCGGGACAGTATTAAGACCACCAAGCATTCCGACCATGCACCATCGACCACAGACCAGATAAGGCCAATGGATCATGACCGAAGACTTCAACCGGGCTACCGAAGGACTTCTAAGCTAGATGGAGGTTAATGGACTCATTGGGCAATTCTCAGACTTGGACATTAATGTGGACCACGGACCACAGCCCATAGCCATATCATTCCGATCCGGACCAAGTCAAGAGGACCAGTCCATGAAGAACGGCCCAGCAAGCTTGTCCGCTTTAAGTATTCAGCCCGTGAAAGACTGAAGATGCATGGAGACAAAGCTCAGTCGACATTCACGCCATCATTGCCGATGAATCGTTTAAGGTAAGCATTTTTAATTCGGATTATATGGACTAACGAGTTTTCATTTTTTGTGTTTTTGTTTTTAATTGTTTTCTTTTATTTTCGGCAACTTGTCTGCCATTTATTTATGTACCGTTGTATTTCCTTAAGACCCCTCGAAGGGCAAAGCTGCATTGGCTCTGTTTATAAGACCTCTCAAGTAGTCGTGTATTTTTTACAACTTTATTAATAAAAACCAGCGTATTCCCTTAAAGTTTATTTTTACTTAAGCCAAAACCGGGTTTTGCCTTAGGTGTTATCAATTCTTATCAAACTCTCTTCCGTCGAGTTTTTCGCGACTATTGATCCATTAGTGTCTTTTCCCATTGTTTTTAGCTCATCGGACAGTGCCGGACAGGCAGCCGATCGATAATCATCCATATCTGATCTATCGCAAATCACCGAGACGCGTCTTGTACTGCGTCCCGAATCCACCGTACCGCGTCCCGGAGATCACCGTGCTGCGTCCCGAGTCATCGAGCCAACACCGATATCCGACCGCGTCTCGATACCATCGTCCCGCATCCCGAGCCTTCCGCATCGCGTCCCGAGTCATCTTGCCACGTCTCGAGAGACTCCCCACATTCCAACTGAATCCCCCCCGCGTCCTGATAACCTTACCCCACGTCCCGATACTATTAACACCGCATCCCAAGTCTAATGTACCGCGTCCCGAGTAATTGTACCGCATCCTGATAGTTCTCCAAAGCATCACGATAGTCCCGTACCGCGTCCCTAGCATTTCATTCACCGGTTAGAAGACAGAGTCGTACGGCCAACTTCTCAGCCTCCGCCATCCGGTCATCCCCATGGATCTAGGGTCGTATCATCTTGGTATTGGAGCTTAAAAGCTCCTGACCTAGGTTTCATCAATCCTTGATTACTTCTTATGTTTTCTTATTTTATTCTTCGATTCAATCAATCAAAATCAAAAAAAAAATTGTTAAGCGCCGCATCCTTAATATCATTGTCATTCATGCATTAGGTCAAAGTCAATTACCTGACATATTTGCTTCATCCGCATAATTGCACCTACCATAAAAAAAAAAAAAAAAATCTTCATTGCATTTTCCTACCGTCTTTCCCTTTTCGTTTAAGTTTTATTTTCGTGGATCACCTAATCTTCTTTAAATCTTGTTTTAGGTACACCGATGGGAGAAGCCGAGCCAACCAACGCCCAGCTACTTGCCACCCTCACGGCCATCCAAGCGCGTCTCGAACGTCTCGAGCAACGCCGCGATCGCGATACCGACGATGGTCTTTCCGATACTGACAGCCAAGTAGGTAACGATGGACCTCGTGCCACCAAAAACCACCCGCGACACGGTCCCAACCAACACGGCAACGGGCCCGATAGGATACACGACAAAGGACG
The DNA here is from genome assembly GCA_900406495.1 of Sisymbrium altissimum. Lineage (NCBI taxonomy): Eukaryota > Viridiplantae > Streptophyta > Magnoliopsida > Brassicales > Brassicaceae > Sisymbrium > Sisymbrium altissimum. The sequence continues at coordinate 25,404 of OVBI01001521.1, forward strand.
ACACCGCGATCACGACGAGGAGCAACCTTGGCACGGCAATAAGGACTTCAAGCTCTCACCACCGACCTTTGCTGGCAAGATTGACCCAGAATCTTACCTAGATTGGGAGAGGCGCATAGAGTACATCTTCAAGTACTACAATTACCCCCGAGGCAAGGAAGATCGCTCTAGCCCAGGCTCACATCACCGACAATGCCCTGGCTTGGTGGGATCGAGATGTAATGGACCGAAGAAAATGCCACCTTCACCCCATCTCTACATGGGATGACATGAGCTTCCAGCTCCGCAAGCGCTATGTCCCGACTTATTACCACCGTGATCTTCAGAAGAGGTTCCGAGAACTCACCCAAGGATCCAAAACAGTGGAGGAATATTTCGAAGAGTTCGAAACCCTCACCAACAGGCTAGAAGTTAAGGATTCCCCCGAGATTCTCATGGCCCAGTTCCTCGATGGCCTTCAAGAGCACATTGCCCGGAAGGTAGAAAGGCAACCGTACCGCGCCTTGGATGAGCTGCTGCACCTCGCGATACAAGCTGAGAAGCATATCGAGCGCAAGGTCGCCACCACCAGTCGAACCAGAACCCCCTGGACACAACCCACGCCTCAGCGTAACTTTGACAAAGGCAAGGCCCCCGAAACCGACCTGAAGACCAAAACACCGACCCCTGACCTCGGCAAAGCACCTTCCACCGGTTCCAGAAAAACTCCCAACCCACAGACCCGAGACACCGTCTGCTTCAAGTGCAAAGGCAGAGGGCACTTCGCGAGGGATTGTCCGAACCAACGCCTGATGGTCATCCGAGATGATGGAGAATACGAGTCACAGGACGAGATTGACCAACTCGACTCCGAGGAAGAGATCACCGACTATTCTGATGCTGGAGAAATCCTCGTGACCCGGCGATCACTCAGCGCCCTGTTCGAGCCGGAGACTGCTCAAAGAGAGAACATTCTCCACACCAGATGCACCGCAGCCTCCAAAGTATGTAGTTTAATAATAGATGAAGGATCTTGTAGTAATATTGCAAGAAAATATCTTGTGGACAGGCTTCGATTCACAAAGACCAAACATCCCCGGCCATACTGACTGAGGTGGCTCAATGATGACACCGAGCTTCGAATAGGTGAACAAGTGGTGTTCCCCTTCAGCATTGGCAAATACTCCGACCAGGTTTTGTGTGACGTTGTGCCAATGAAGGCTGGCCACATTCTCCTCGGCCGACCATGACAATTTGAAAAGGAGACACTCCACAACGGCCGGTCCAACGTCTATAGTTTCATGCACCAGAGCAAGAAAAACAACATGGCCCCACTTTCCCCACAAGAAGTCCACGACCTGCAAAAGGCAATGGACAAAGGTGCCAAGGTAAATAAGACTGATAAAACTTCCCTTTACATCACACCGAGCAGAATTGTTAAGTCTTTAGAAATGAAATGTCCAGTACTATTCATGTTCTTCCGAGAAGGGTATTTTTCAGAGACTAACGAACCAACCACCCGGAGAGCATCAAGCAACTACTAGACACCTTCAAAGACGTGTTCCCAGATAACATTCCCACCGGCTTGCCACCCATCCGAGGGATTGCGCATCAGATTGACCTAATTCCTGGAGCCCCACTACCCAACCGTCCTGCGTACCGAGTGAACCCCGAGGAGGCCAAAGAACTCGAGAAACAAGTTCAGGACCTCATGAGCAAGGGCTACATCCGAGAGAGTCTTAGCCCGTGTGCTGTACCTGTCTTGCTGGTCCCAAAGAAAGACGGTTCTTGGAGGATGTGTGTTGACTGCAAGGCCATCAACAACATCACGGTCAAGTATAGGCACCCCATTCCACGACTCGATGGTATGCTGGATGAGCTCAGCGGTGCAACCGTGTTTTCGTAGGTGGACCTCAAGAGTGGTTACCACCAGGTCAGAATGAAGGAGAGAGATGAATGTAAGACAGCCTTAAAAACCAAACGTGGACTATATGAATGGCTTGTCATGCCATTTGGCCTTACCAATGCCCATAGCACCTTCATGAGACTCATGAACCATGTCCTCAGGGCTTACATCTGTAAGTTTGTAGTGGTATATTTTGATGATATCTTGATATACAGCACTAGCCTAGAGGAACACATTGGTCATCTTGAAAAGGTTTTAGAAACTCTTAGGCTGGAAAACTTATATGTCAGTCTCAAAAAATGCATCTTTTGCACTGATCCGCTTGTGTTTCTAGGCTTTGTCATAAGTTCTCAGGGTTTAAAGGTGGATGAGGAGAAGATAAAAGCCATCCAGGATTGGCCCACACCAACGACCATCGGCCATGTCCGAAACTTCCATGGCCTAGCTAGCTTCTACGCCGTTTCGTCCAAGATTTTAGCACCATAGCAGCACCACTCACCTCGGTGATCAAGAAGAATGTTGCATTCAAATGGGGGCCTAACCAAGAGGAAGCTTTCAGAAAGCTTAAGGACTGTCTCATCAATGCACCGCTATTGCTCTTTCCAGATTTTAATAAAACATTTGAGGTTGAATGTGATGCTTCAGGAACAGGAATCGGAGCTGTGCTGACACAAGGAGGAAAACCAGTAGCATACTTCAGTGAGAAACTGACCGGAGTAGCCCTCAACTACCCGACATATGACCAAGAGCTGTATGCACTCGTCCGGTCCTTAGAAACATGGCAGCACTACCTTTTGTCTAAGAAGTTTGTGATCCGTACCGACCATGAGACCTTGAAGTATCTGAGAGGGCAGACCACACTGAAGAAGAGGCATGCCAGGTGGTTGGAGTTCATTAAGACCTTTCCATACGTCATCAAGTACAAGAAGGGGAAGAAAAACATTGTAGCAGATGCACTATCTCGGCGCCATGCACTCATCTCAACACTGGAGGCCAAAATCATGGGGTTCGACCATCTCAAGGAGTTGTACGAGCAGGACCCAGACTTTGGAGACCTTTTCAGACAATGTGGCCGCAGGACCTTCGGACCATACTATTTGCACAATGGTTTTCTTTTCAGGGACAAACGCCTATGCATTCCAAGGAGCTCCATGAGAGAGCTGATTGTAGCAGACGCCCACGGAGGAGACCTGATGGGACACTTTGGAGTTGTCAAGACCAAGAGTATTCTCACCGAGCACTTCTTCTGGCCTCACCTTAAGAGAGACGTGGAGCGTTTCTACTCTAAGTGCACGACCTGTTTAAATGCCAAATCCAGATCACAGCCCCACTGTCTCTATTTACCTTTACTTATTCCTAACATGCCTTGGGTGGATATATCTATGGATTTTGTTTTAAACTTACCCGTGGTCAAGCACAAAGATTCTGTACTCGTGGTGGTCGACAGATTCTCAAAGATGGCTCATTTTATGCCATGCAGCAAAACCAATGATGCAACCCAGATTGCTGACATGTTCTTCAAGGAGATTGTGCGCCTACATGGATTGCCACGGATCATCGTGTCAGATAGAGATCCAAAGTTTCTAGGGCATTTCTGGCGTACACTATGGAGGAAACTGGTTGTTTTCCACGTCCTATGACCCCCAGACCGATGGTTAGACCGAGGTTGTCAACAGGACCTTAACTACCCTACTAAGGGCCACTGTCGGTAACAACATAAAGAATTGGCTTGATTGCATTCCTTATGTTGAATTTGCTTATAACCGGGCCATCCACTCTACTACTAAGCTCTCACCATTCGAGATTGTGTATGGTTTTAAGCCGCAGGTACCTCTGGACTTAGTGCACTTACCCCCGGAAGAACAGTTGAATCAGGATGGTGTGTCCAAAGCTGAGTTTGTGAAGAAGACATATGCCAAAGTACGCAAGCAGATTGAGCTAGGAACGAGAAGACTAAGGCCAGAGCAGACAAGGGCCGCAAGGAGGTCCATTTCGAACCAGGAAATTTTGTGTGTCTACATCTACGCAAGGACCGGTTTGAAAAAGAAAGGAAGTCCACACTAGCTCCCCGAAGGGCAGGACACTGCAAAATAATCAAGAGGATCAACGAAAACGCCTACCAGCTATACTTCCAAGGTGAGTATGATGTTTCATCAACTTTAAATGTGTCTGACTTACTCCCTTATGATGCAGAAGATGCTGTTCTGAGGTCAGAACCTTCACAAGGGGGAGAGGATGATAAGATCCCACAGCCGGACCCAACCGAGACAGTATTAAGACCACCAAGCATTCCGACCATGCACCATCGCCCACAGACCAGATCAGACCAACGGACCATGACCGAAGACTTCAACCAGGCTACCGAAGGACTTCTAAGCCAGATGGAGGTTAATGGACTCATTGGGCAATTCTCAGACCTGGACATCAACGTGGACCACGGACCGAAGCCCATAGCCATCTCATTCCGAGCCGGACCAAGTCAAGAGGACCAGTCCATGAAGAACGGCCCAGCAAGCTTGTCTGTTTTCAGCATTCAGCCCGTGAAAGACTGAGGATGCATGGAGACAAAGCTCAGTCCACATTCATGCCATCATTGCTGATGAATCATTTAGGTAAGCATTTATAATTCGGATTATATGGACTAACGAGTTTTCCTCTTTGGTGTTTTTGTTTTTAATTGCTTTCTTTTATTTTCGGCAACTTGTCTGCCACTTATTTATGTACCGTTGTATTTCCTTAAGACCCTTCGGAGGGCAAAGCTGCATCGCCTCTGTTTATAAGGCCACTCAAGCAGTCGATTTTTTTTTTACAACTTTATTAATAAAAACCAGAGTATTCTCTAAAACGAGTTTACTTAAGCCAAAACCCAGTTTTGCCTTAGGTGTTTTCAAGTGTTATCAAACTCTCTTCCATAAATTTTGTGGCGACTATCGATCCATCAGTGTGTTTTCCCATTGTTTTTAGCTCATCGGACAGTGCCGGACGGCCAGCCGATCGAGAATCATCCATATCCGATCTATCGAAAATCACCGAGACGGGTCCTGTACTGCGTCCCGAATCCACCATACCGCGTCCCGGAGATCATCGTGCTGCATCTCGAGTCATCAAGCCAACACCGATATCCTTCCGCGTCTCGATACCCTCGTCTCGCATCCTGAGCCTTCAACATAGTGTCCCGAGTCATCGTGCCGCGTCTCAAGAGACTCCCCCGTCCCGACTCCATCGCCCCCGCATCCCGATAACCTCACCCTGCGTCCCAATACTATCACCACTGCCTCCCGAGTCTACTGTACCGCGTCCCCAGCAATCGTACCGTATCCCGATAGTTCTCCACCGTGTCCCGATAGTCCCGTACCGCGTCCCTAGCATTTCATTCACCAGTCAGAAGGTAGAGCCATACGGCCAACTTCTCAACCTCCGCTATCTGGTCATCCCCATGGATCTAGGGTCGGATCAACAAGTCTCTTCCGACGAAATATAAACGCCAACACATCACAACTCTTATCATGTTAAATACACTAAGGAACCCCGAGAGAGTATAAAAATCCGGACTACTCTACTCTCCTATCATAAACATTCGAAAACCTATCATGCTCCTACCTAGAACGGGGAATTACCAACCTTATAACATGCACGAAATCAAATCATGAAATTGCATAAAATTAAAAGGTTCGAGAACAACCATCAGGAACAATCCCAGCCAAGAATCATAATGCGGGCCTCAAAGGACCCAGCAAACCAAACGACAAAACAAAAACGATGAAAGATAAAGTGGCAGCATTTAGAGAGAGAAACTAGAGAGAATGCAGAGCTCACTTCTCACAAAAACTTAGAATGAAAAATTGCGAGCAGTGAGAAGGAGTGGAGCTATATTTATAGAATAAGTCTATGTGTCACACCAAAAGAAGCAGATCCCACACAAAAGAAAACAAAAATCCTTTCCTAATTCCGAAAAGAATTCCGGAAACACCTAAGTTTTTTCGAAAACAAAAGGAATCGAAAAATGTTGCACACGGGCTAAGGTTTGGCAGAGCTGGTTGAGCAGCATGCTGCCTCCAGTTCAGCAAAAAATCCTTCCCAAAATCAGCACTCAGCATATGACATCTCCTCCACACGTCCAGCTCGGCATCCCATGGCTCCCTTTTCTCGGTTTTTTCCTCCTGGGCAAGAAACGAAAATCCATCCAGCTGGTATGCATCAACCAGCTCGGCATTCCTCAGCAAGGCAACCAGCTCGGCATTTCTTGCTGACCTGGCGCCTCCCTTCCACAAGAGTTTTCAACAACAACAAAAAAAAAAAAAAACCAACTCTACATTTTTGGGTGTCCAACCCTTGACCGTTTGCCCCAAAATGCTGAGACGGAGCAAGCCAGCTTGGCAATTTATTGACCAGCTCGACATTTTTTTCCTTTCTGCTGCTCCAGTACAAAAACTTTCGAAAAAACTTATCCAAAACAGTTTTTCGGAAAATCCTCGCAAAAACTTTCGGAAAACTTAGCTTGAACAGTTTTTTAGAAAAAATCAATGCACGCTGGCAGCTCGGCATTATGCCAACTACTGACCAGCTCGGCATTCCATGCCTTTCTAGAAGGTCCCCGACTAAAAATTTTCAGAAAAACTCACCTGGAACAGTTTCTCGGAAAAACTTGACTAACACCATCAATCTTAGCATTGCGTGTTGCACTCTTTTCCTCTACTACTGAATTTTCCCACTGGGTTTTTCTTAGTAAAAGGTTTTTAACGAGGCAACATCATAAACGCTCTGCAAACTAATCCAAACATGCTGAGGCACTCGAGCCAAACAAGACGACTAAGCCAGCCAAAAGACTTCAGCTTGAGAATCGGTGCAATGGGAATTGGACGCCAAGACATCATAGCTCCTTAGTCCCGTTCCACACTTCTTGGTCACCCTGTCAAGATCATACCTGATCTTGACGGGCTGCGGGGCTAAACGTTTGTGCCAAAATCCACACTTCCGAAATTAACGACCAAGATATTTAGATATGGAGAAAGCTGTAACACCCGTCTCATCCTCCCCCGAGAACGGCGTGCCACGAACCCTAACTTATCTCTCAAGTAACTCTAATAACTCATTAATACTCCACTCTACTTATATCTCTGACAAATCTACAACTGCTATCGCCAAATGAAATAATAAAACAATTATTTAAAATAAAATACAGAAAATCATATTTAAAATATCACAAAGCACCCGATCCATCGTATGTCCATCGTATGTCCATCTAATCATCAATCTCACCTTAAAAATATAAAAAGAGGGGTGAGCAACTGGGGAGTTACTCAGTGAGGTTTGGGATGCTAATCGCAAAAAACGCAGTTTCGGTCATACCACTCCAAACACGGAACAAAGACTAAACATGAACAATCACGGCACCTAAAGCACCCAAACAGCAACCAATGTCCTACTGACAGCTCCAGTGACCGCCGGCACCCTCCCTCTAAGAGGTCTGCATGGAATAAGTGTCCAATGGCACCGCCCCTGGGACGATTTATCGATCTCTGAAAGTACCGGACAACAGAGCGACTGAGCTGATGGTACCGCCTCTCACACAAACGCAGCGATAACAGAAGTCCGTCTCTGTATCCCGCAATCCTAACGTTTAACATGCTCTATTATTTATATTGTATATATATATATATATATATATATATATGAATGCATACATAATATATAAC
>OVBI01001522.1:0-32967 GCA_900406495.1 Sisymbrium altissimum
AATCCTCTCGGCATAACTTTTGTTGTTGTCCACCATTCATCTCTAATTGATTGGAGCCCAGGATAAGGAATATAACATACTTGATCACATTGCTCTGGTAATATGAAAGGATCATACTTGTCGTAATGCATTTGTGGGCAAACATCAACAATGCCAGATGGATGTCTTCGTATTCCTTGGTTGGTGTTAAACCAGTGACATTTAAATATCATGGCTTTTATCCCAACAGCACCGGTATATTCTATCATGAATATGTCTTCAATTAGTCTAAAACACTCACTCTCAGCGGTTCCAGGAACACAAACACCATAATTCATTGTCTTCTTATTGCTTCCATGGCTTTGTGTATGGTAGTGATATCCTCTCGAATAATACATAGGCCATGATGTGAATTGATGTTTTGGACCTTGTACAAACTCTAGCATCCATAATGAAAACTCATATGACATGCTACCTTTGTTAATCTGCATATATATAAGATCATAGATGAGATAAACCATATTTATGATATTTGTTTTTATAAATTTTAACACTTACATAGTCTTTACACCATGTTGCAAAATGTTCATCTTTTGCTCTCGTTAATGTGTCTGACGTAATGTTTGGAATACTCTCTGTCATATATTCTTCAAACATCCTACATGCATATTTAATATTAGTTGTTTAAGTATGAATTATACATACACGACCATTCATATAATTTATGGTATAAAACACAAATAACATAAACATACCTCTCATACGGTTCAAATGCTTCACAGTTCAGTAGTAAAAATGTCTGAAGCACATTATAGTCCTTATCATCTAACCATGCTCGAGAAGATTTACCGCTGACTCTTCCTACTTGCTGGAATATGATCGGAACATCAGGATAATCGTAGGTGAATCGAATTTCATTGACATCTTCTGCAGGGTCAACAACTTCTGGAGGTGTAATATACTTGTCTGTCACATATGAAATCTCTTCATTGACACACTGAGCAACTATGAAACCTCTAATCCGAGCTTTGTTTTTAACCTTTTTTTTTTCAGGTGATACATGTATCTTTCGAACGGATACATCCACCTATATTGGACTGGACCCTAAAGCAGTTTCATCGGGAAGATGCACATGCAGATGTTCCATCACAAAAGAAGGCCGGAGGAAATATTTTTTCAAGATTGCAAAGCCTCATCGCAATATTTTCTTTTAATTTGGCAACATCTTCAGTCTTCAGAATTTTGGTTGATATATCTCTAAAAAAGAGTGCAATATCTACATAAATAAAGAAACACTATTAGTACAATTTAGTAAAAAATAATTAATATTAAATATATTTGAAGGAAGCTTGTAAATTTTATTATTTAATACCTGAAATTGCTGCATGAACAGTTTTTGGAAGTAGTTCTGCAAATGCAATAGGGAGAAGTCGTTGCATGATGACATGACAATCATGACTTTTTAGACCTGATATCTTTCCACTATTCACATTAACACAATGTGAGAACTTAAAAACATACCCATCTGGAAATTTGATCTCGGTCTTTAGCCATGTTAGGAATTTTGCTTTTGCTTCTTTCGATAATCTAAAGATTGGAACATGCACTTTTCCATCTCCGGTAACCTCCAAGTCAGGTCTTCTACAAAACGATGGAAGATCTAACCTTGATTTTATGCTATCTTTTGTCTTTCCATGAACATTTAACACCGTATTCATCAGATTGTCGAAGAAATTTTTTTCTATGTGCATGAAATCAAGGTTGTTCCGAATAAGTAGTTCCTCCCACTATGGTAATTCCCAAAAGATACTCTTCTTCACCCAATTATGGTCGACACCATAACCTTCAATTGTCCGAGTAGGATTGTCGTGTCCTTTGCCTCCGCAGTCAACCGTTTTGTACAGCCCATTAATATTGTTGATCCTTTCATCCAAAATTTCTTCTCCATTCAGCCATGACGGTGGATCATCATGAACTCTTTCACCCTTTAAGAAAGCTCTAACATTGCACCTATACGAATGACCTACAGGAAAAAATTTCTTGTGACAATCAAACCAGCTATGCTTTCTTCCATTTGGCAGCCAAAACGAGTTTGATTCATCCATGCAATATGGACAAGCCAGTCTGCCATGTGTCGTCCATCCAAATAACATCCCATATGCCGGAAAATCGCTAATCATCCACATAAAGGCCGCTCGCATCGTGAAATTTTCTTTCCGCGAGACATCGTAAGCCTCCATACCGTCACTCCACAAATTTTGTAACTCTTAAATCAACGGTTGTAGATAAATATCCAAAATTTTCTTTGGATGGTTTGGCCCAAGGACTAATATAGAGAGAGAAAAAAATTCCCTTTTCATACACATCCCGGGGGGTAAATTGTATGGTGTCAGTATGACAGGCCAAACAGAATATGATTCCCCGTTCATACCTATCGGATTAAACCCATCCGTTGATAAACCCAAATAAATATTGCGACTCTCAGAAGCAAAATTGGGAAATACCTCATTAAAATGCTTCCATGCTTTTCCATCTGAGGGATGATGCATTTCTCCTTCTGGGGACACATGTTCGGCATGCCATCTCATTTGTGAAGCTGTTGTCTCTGACTGGTACAATCGCTACAACCGATTCGCAATTGGCAAATAAAACATCCTCTGTTTTGGTATCTTCTTACCCGATTGACCCACATTTGGTTCATACCGATCTTTTCCACAAAACCGACACTTTAACAACTCCGGATTTTCTTCTTTCCAAAATAGCATACAATTATCCACACATACGTCAATCTTATGAAATGGCAATCCTAAAGACCGGGTCAACTTTTTGTCTCGTAGTATGATTTTGGTGCATTGTTGAGCGACGGAAGAACAACACTAAAGGTGTGAGCAATATCATCCAAGAAATCTTCCGCGAGATTAAAACTTGTCTTCCAATTCATCACCTTTGAGGCTAGGTACAGTTGAAAAATCCCATTTGGATAACCTTCATATAGAGGTTGATTTGCTGCTTCTAATGCTTGGAAAATAGGATTTTGGTTTTGCTCGTCAATGGGTTGTTAGAACTCGGAATAAGTGACACCATCAGCTACCATTTTGACATCTTCATTCGCATCACAAGCTTGATCATTCCCTATTCCATTTGCCATCATGTGATCACTTGTCAATGATTCGCCACCGTATTGACAATTTTCCCCGTGATGCATCCATACGAAATAATTTTCCGTAAATCCTTTCAACATCAAGTGGCTCGTTACAGTATCAACATTACAAAACTTTTGATTTTTGCATTTTTTACACGGACATTACAAATTTCCGCATTCCAAATAAGAAACTTGATTACAAGCAAAAGAAATAAAAACGTTTACACCCTCAATAAATTTCTCACATATACTACGATCTGACCGTCTCAGACGTTTGTACATCCACTCTCTTGAAAGAAAAAATTCTGACATTTTTTTTTGTTTCTTTTCTATGTTTTGTATATTTGATTTTTATATCAACAATGCCTCACGTCGAGCGGTTTTTATAATCCTCAAAAGCGACGGACAGCCACGGCTAAGGTCGTGGAAACACAAAAATATTCTCTGCCAAAAGTATATGTGATTTGAGGCGACGGGCACGTTAAAATTAGGTAATAGTGGTATCATGTCATGAGAAATTTATCTTCGTTGGCCACGGTTAGCTACGGATTGCCCCGTATAGTGCTGTGGATATAGAGATTTTTAACAATTATCCATAGATTGTCGTGAACCGTTCTGTGGCTTATACAATTATTTGGTCGACCACTACTTGTGATTAGACATCACTACGAAGAAATTTTATAGCACTCGATAGCTACAATTAGCCATGACTATAATTCGTGGCAATATCCACAAATATCTACAACTTTCTTCCATGTCTAGAGTGGCCACGACGTGTTCGCAGCTACGCGTGGATAATTTGTCTACAAATAATTCATCTCCATTCGTGGCTACGGTAGTTTCAAATAGCTACGAACATGGTCGTAGCTATTGAATTTCCACGATATATTCGTGGATAGTGGTGGATTTTAGGTTCTACAATAGTTGTGTGGCTAATTGTGGATAATTTGCTTCGAATAGCTACGAAACCTATTTCGTTGCTATAGTTTCCACAGAAAGTTACGATTTAGGCACAAATTCTTTGATTTTAAATCCGTGGTATTGTTGTGGCTTTTTGTAGCTATAAATTACTAGCCACGGCGCGTTCGTGGCTATTCTGTGGCTATATCATATTTTTCTTGTAGTGCAACATGATGTAAGTAGTTCTTTAACTCAAGATACCAGGTGCGTGAAGCCTGTTTGAGGCCATATAATGCTTTATTCAGGCAGCAGACATAGTGAGGCCGATCTGCATCCACAAAGCTAGGTGGTTGAGAGACATATACCTCATCCATAAATGTACCTTGGAGGAATGCATTGTTAACATCTAGTTGTTGAATAACCCAAGAAGCGCTGACAGCTAGCTGAATGATAATCCGGATTGTATCGGATTTGACGACAGGACTGTAAGTCTCACTGTAGTCAATGCCTTGTTGTTGATTGAATCCACGCGTAATCCACCGAGCTTTATACCTATCAAGTGTACCGTTAGGTGGAAATTTCAGTGTAAAAAGCCATTTAGTGGAGATAACATTTTGGCGTGGGTGTGGCGGAACTAAATCAATTGGGCATTGAATTCGGCACCCATGGCTCTGCGCCAATTTTCATCCAACGGGGCTTGGTTGATGGTTTTTGGGATTGTTGGTTTGGTGAGGACAACAGTGTATGAGTACTTTTTAGTGGGTTGGATGATATTTTTTTTGCGGCGGATGGTCATTGGGTGTGTAGAAGTTGGTGGTGGTTGATTTCGAGATTGGTTAGAGGTAGAAGATGATGGTTTGGTGGGCTTAGGGTTTCGTAAGGTGGGCTGGTTGTCATTTGAATTTTTTGTAGTTGTAGGCTATGGATTTGGGTCAGTATTGGTTGGGCCGGGTTGAGGTTTAGTTGTGGAATTCATATATGAGCCCATGAGAGTTGGAATTTCTCGACGTGTGGGAGAGATATTGACGTCTCGTTGGTTCGATGTAGTCGGTGGCACCACCGGCTCCGGTGACATTTCCGGTTCCGGCGATGGGTGAAGAACTGAGGTAGAGGCACAGGAACCGTTGCTTGTACGAGTGGCGGTTGATTGGGAAGGAGTAATGTGGGCGTGGAATCGGATGGGTGAGAGGTCTCGGGTGATGGAAGAATTGGTGGGTGGTCAGCGAACGGAAAACTGTCCTCCATAAATTGGACGTGTCGGGATATATAGATACGCCCGGTTTGACGATGAAGGCATACGTACGCACTTTGTGTCAATGAGTAACTGAGGAAGACACATGGAGAGGATCTGTCTTCTAATTTGTGTTTGGTGTATGGTCGTAGCCAGGGGAAGCAGAGGCAGCCAAACACCCGAAGTTTCAGGTAATTCGGCTGGGTCAAGAATAATTTTGCATACGGAGATGTGTTTTGGAGCACCGGCGTGGGTAAGCGATTGATGAGATATATCGCAGTAGCAAACGCGTAGGGCCAGTAGCTCTTTGGGAGAGATGCTTGAGTGAGAAGTGTTAGTCCGGTTTCGACAATATGGTGATGCTTTCTTCCGGAGATCCCATTGTGTTCGGGAGTGTGAGGTGGTGATGTGAGATGAGAGATGCTATCTGTTGCGAGATACGATCGTAGGATTAGATACTCGCCGCCATTGTCAGAGTATAATGTACCGATCCTTATCTTCAAACGATTTTCCACCAGTGCTTTAAAGGCTATGAACGTGTCACGGACTTGGGATTTCTGTTTTAACGGGTAAAGCTAAGTGTATCTGGTGTGGTGATCAACAAATATGAAGTAATATCGCAAATTATCAATTGAGACAATGGGAGACATCCAGACATCCGAGTAAACATATTCAAGAGGGTTTGTGGAGGTGATGGTATTGGAATATAAAGGTTGTTTATGATTTTTATTGATCAAGCAATGAGAACAAGGCAATAGTTTTTGATTCGAAGAATAGGGTAAAGAAAACGATGAAAGTATAGAATTTTAGAGTGGTGGTGATTGATGACCAAGACGAGAGTGCCACGAGGAGAGAGACGTTTTGGCGGTTGGTGTACATGGTATGACGTGATAGGTGGGGTGGAGAGTGGCCACTCGTACAGCTCGTTCTTAGTTTTGCCTTGGAGCAACTGTCCCCCGTCCTGAGATCCTTCACCTGAAACGAAGTAGGAAAAAATTCCACAGAGACTTTGTTAGAATTACATAAGCGATAAACGAAAATTAGATTTTTCTTACGAAGATTAGTGGGTAGAGAGATAGAACCAGTGTGGGAGATAGGCAATGCAGAGCCATCGGCAATTGTCACTTCTTCACCTCCAGTGTATGGTTGGTGTAATGCCAAGTTGTTGAGATCGGTAGTGAGATGGTGAATTGCACCAGAATCCATGAGCCATGGGTTTGCCGAGGTATCCGCAGCCGTATTTGCCCGTGGTTGCCACTGATTGTTGGTGGAGCGAGACTGAATGTGTTGATGGAGCTGGGAGCACGTGCGAGCACTATGGCCATGGATACCGCAGATTTGGCAACGACCCTGGTATCCTCGTGATGTTAGTGGATCTTGAAGGTGATTGTTGTTGTAATTGCGGTTCGGCTGGTAGTTGTTTCGATTCTGGTGTTGGTTGTATGATTGATTTCGAGTCTGAGCCACATTTGCAGAGATTGGCGTGGTGGAGATGGCTGTGGTGTGGGCAGTGAGCTTGACTTCATAATTCAGGAGCTTCTCGTGCAGTTCGGTTAGAGACGGGGAGTGTCACGACTCTCGATCTGATCCACAAGGGTTTTGTAGTCATTGGAGAGGCCTTTGAAAATGTACTCAATTTGATTTTCATGATCAAATGGTTTCCCAAGGAGTGCGAGCTCATCAAATCGCGTGGTTATACCATGGAAATATTCGGTTATGGTTTTGGTACCTTTGGTGAAGTCTTTGACTTGTTGTCGAAGGGATTTGATGTGGCCCCTACTTGGTTTGGCGTAAGTGACCATCAAGGTCATCCAGATTTTGGCAGACGTCTTGGTGGAGGAGAGGAGTGACTGAACGGATGTGGTGATGGCACCCAAAAGCGCACAGTAGATAAGTCGATTCTGCCTCTTCCAAAGAGCATATGCAGGATTTGTAGCACCAGTGGCGGTGGTGAGAGATGGTACCGGTGCAGAGCCATCGAGAAATTTAGCAAAGTCATAGTCATCAAGGAGGGCATGAACCTGACGGTGCCACATGAGGAAGGTGGAAGGTGTAAGTTTGTGATGTTCGTCATATTGACGTTGATGAGTGTCTGGTTTTCATTGAGGTTGATGGTTTCATTTTGATTTGCCATCGGGAAGAAAAAAAAAAAAATTAAGGATGACGATAGATGGTAGAGGATTTGTAAGTCTAGGTATCGTTAAAGCTCTGATATCATATATGATTGAGAAATTGAATGAATATTATTGACATAGATATACGAGAATATATACAGAGAAGGAAGAGATTAGGATTACAATATTTACAAAATAGATCCTTGACTATTAACATATTCTATATTACGTGGATGAAGTCTAGAAAGAACCTAACTCGTTCTCAAGAAATAGTTAGATTGGCAGTAGAAAGGGTACAACAGAAATATTGTTGAGAACATAAAATCTGAATTACAATATTTTACTCTTATATACAGAAATGGTGGCTTTACTTTAGCACAGAGTGTTCAAATCCATCATATACCAATAATATATATCGATTCAATTTTATCAACTTGAATTGATTATATTTTTTAGATATTCTTAAAATATGTCGTCAAAAAAAAAAATTCATGGGTTAGATAGTAAATGAAAAAGTTAACAATATTTAACATTGTCTACAGTATTCTTAATGACTATTAACCTCGAGTTGTATTATAAATTCTCAATATATAATTGGAGATTTAAAATAAAAAAACAAAAATAATACATGTATTATTCTGGGTAATCAGTGTATTAAGAAGTTATTTTTAATTAAAGTCTGTGTATTAATATGAATTTTCCCTAAACTAAAAGCCCATAACAATAATATAATTCCCTTTTGTATATATGAATTATAAAAAAACAACACATAATTAACGACAAGTTATTAGCCTCAAAATTTTAACTCTATCGGTCCGTGGTAGATCCAATTTGAGAACGATCATGGATTTGGCTGAATTATGGGCGATTTTCGGACCAGGTTTCTCCGGCGCCGTTTTCGGAACTGGCTGGTGGTTCTGGGTTGACGCCGTCGTCTGCAGCTCCATCCAAGTTCCCTTCGTCCACTACCTTCCCGGTACAAACTCCTCTCTAATTGTGATTTAGGGTTTCCGAAATTCTGATTTTTGAGGGGTTTCGCAGGCATATTCGCATCTCTCGGAGCTTTGATGTTCAATTGCGTTAGAAAAGAAGACATCGATTACTCTCCTTATGACGAAGGCGAATGGAGGTAAATTGAAATTAGAACTGTTTCTGTGGAAAGTCGATATCTTGCGTGTTACATTACTAATCGGTTTTTTGACTCATGCATATACAATTCAGGGATCTTTAGTTCTATAATTCAGTATGTGTTCTTGATTTGAGGATCTCTGCTTGTATAACTCACTATTTGTTCTTGGTAAATTGAAATTATAACTCTTTTGTTTACTTCATGTTTCTGTGGAAAGTCGATATCTTGATTATAGATTAGAAATCGGGTTATAGATTAGATTTTTTACTCATGCATATACAATTCAGGGATCTTTAGTTCTATAATTCACTATGTGTTCTTGATTTGAGGATCTTTGCTTCTATAATTCACCTGTGTTCTTGATTTGAGGATCTTTGCTTCTATAATATACTATGTGTTCTTCGATTTGAGGATCTTTGCTTCTATAATATACTATGTGTTCTTGATTTGAGGATCTTTGCTTCTATAATATACTATGTGTTCTTGATTTGAGAATATGTGCTTGTTTAACTCACTACTTGTTCTTGATTTGAGAATCTTTGCGCCTATAACTCACTATATATTCTTTGATTTGAGGATATGCGCTTGTATAACTCACTATGTCTTCTTGATTTGAGAATCTTTGCTTGTATAACTCACTATTTGTTCTTGATTTGAGGATCTTTGCTTCTATAATATACTATGTGTTCTTGATTTTGAGGATCTTGGCTTGTATAACTCACTATGTGTTCTTGATTTGAGGATATGTGCTTGTATAACTCACTATGTGTTCTTGGTTGGAGGATCTTTGCTTGTATAACTCCCATGTGTTCTTGATGTGTATGTTAATTATACAGATTGAAGCTATGGCTTTTCATAGCTTATGTTGTGGCATTTGTTTCCTTAGCTGCTTCTGTTCTTGATTTGAGGATCTTTAATTCACATGCGTTTTGATTTGAGGATCATTGCTTGTATAATTCACATGTGTTCTTGATGTGTATGTTGGCTACAGATTGAAGCTATGGCTTTTCATAGCGTATGTTGTAGCATTTGTTTCCTTAGCTGCTTCTGTTGGGTTGCTGATTCAAGATTCGGTTGTCAAGACTGGACCTTCGACCTGGACTGGTGTGGCTGGTGTCTTTCAATGTGTATTTGTATTGATAAGGTATACATTTCATGTTCCTCTAACACTTTAGGGATACCTTCTTGTTTTAAAGTACCAAACACTGCTTTTTTAGATTGAGAAGATTGAAACTTTTAGGAAAAAGTTCATGAAGTTTGTTGATTCTTACGATCTTAGCTCTCTGAATTCTAAGCATGTCTTCTGGTTTTGAAGCACCAAACACTCTTTTTTAGATTGAGAAGATTGAACTCAAAACAGTTATAGAAGATTCACCTAAACTATTAGGAAACGCTCATGAAGTTTAGTGATTCTTACAATCTTAGCCCTCTTAATTCTACAACTTGCCTTTAGGAATCATTCTTATAGTCACGATAGATTTTTGTAGTGGTAATGATAAATCCATAACAGTATCTAAAAGTTTGTTTTATAGTTTTTCTCTCAGCTTGAATGAAGTTGCATATGACTATATGGGTGTAGCTTTTTTATGACAGTCAAATCTGGAAAATGTGATTTGTATTTGCAATGAGTGATTATTAAAGCATAAGCTTTTTTTTATTTATTGCAAATCTGATGTATATATCTGTGGACGCTGACTAAAATTGTTTTGGCAGTGGGTTAATGTATTGGACATCGCACTCAGAGTAAGTAGACGCGCAGGCATATACTTCAACTCCGACTCAAATACATGTGGTGACTACTTACAAGTGCCTCTCTTTTCTTCTACTCTGTAAATTCTTGTGTCTTGTCTGGTCCAGCTCGGTGTTTTGTGCTAGATTCCTCTGTTGCAATGGTGTGTGTCTGTGTTGAACTTTGTCGTTCTAAGCTTGGGTTTAAGTCGTAGGTTCATATTCAGAGGATGGATAGAGAAAAATCTTGAAGTTTGTGTGAATGTTACTGAAAAGTCATTGTTATAGTACAAGACTGCAAGTTCCACTCCAAATCCATAAAATAGAATTGTCCAAGCTTGTTATATTGTAGGAGCTTTACTCTGACTTCTAATTTCATTCGCGTGGAAGATTGCAACATTTAAGTTCTTGTGAAGTATCGAAACATTTTATAGGTCCTTTGGTTGGTTTTCTAGAAAATGAAACAGAAAATCATGTGATTGGCGAGGATCAAAATGGAGAAGATGCGAGACTATCAAGTTTGAAATTCGGACAGTCTAACCTCTGTCAGATATTCGAGCGGTTTTAGAAAACCAATCTTAAACGAGATGTTCACGTCGAAATACTTGTCAAGGAAAATATCAATGAGCGTATAGCCGTATACGAAGAATGTCAATCTGAGCATATCCGGTGTAGATCCAGTCATGTTGTCCGAAACTCGTCCTCAAAGTTAGGTTATTAAAATTTGGCTATTAAAATTCTTGCTTAGGGTTTGTCAAATTTACAGAGATCCTATTCAAACTACACCAAGTTGTGTTTTATTCTCATGGTCGAAACTTCTTCTGCGATCTATTTTGAGTATCTCTGACTACATATAACAAACTGAAGTTGAAGAACATTGTTGCGGATTTTAATTAACTAAAATTAATTCGTGGACTTAAGTGGAGCATATTTCACCAAATCAAATCTGTATTGATCGTATACAAAATTCAAACCGTATGCAACAAATATAGGCTCAAACCCATGCAAGCGGTCCAATTGAAACCCGAATCCTAATCAACCTCCACCTAACTCAGCTCTACGTGGGTTTGACATATTACGAAAATGTAGTAGTCCACAACTCTAATCCTGTTATAAAAATAGATCATAATGCCTGGCAAAGCACTCTAATCAAACCAATTTTTATTCAGAAACTGCTTTTTACGACACTGATTTATTAGACGTTTTTAATACAAATATCGATTGATACGAATAGAAAAATCCCAACAAAAAAAAATAAGCGGTTCATTATTGACAAAAAAAATAAAAATAAATAAGCAGTTCATAAATTGAGGGCACAGACCGCTCATTTTATTCTAATAGATGAATAAAAAGTCAAATAGAGGTTCTCCGAATCACTGATTATATGCATATAAGACGCCTAAGCAAAAAGAATCATGGAAGAAGTTTACAGCCAATCATGCAGAAACCATTCTAAAGGAAGAGTTCTTACAGTTAAAATCAAATGCCATAAGTGCTAAATAGACAACTCAAATCAGAATAACAAAGCCACTTTTATCAATATCCTCTAATAGAAACAAAATCAAATGAAATTGAAAATATCAAAGAAAATAAGTAAAGGACATTACATAAAATCAAAAAAAAGAAAAGCCCGAAGAAATCAAAAACTCAAAAAAAAAAAAAAAAAAAAAAAATAATTAAGGGGAACTTNACTAATTAAGGAGAACTTAGACCAAACGCCTTAATGAGGACAAGGTCTGAAATCCCGGGAACTCCATCATTCGAACCAGCTGGATCAACTACTCCAACCACCACGGCCTCCTCCTTGATTGGTCTCTCCCCAAGCATCGAAGCCGCTTCACCTGGGGAAGACGGAAAATTCGGCTGCGATTCAACTTTCTCTTGAAATTGAGCAATCACCTACTATAATTAACCATTTCCTCCGACTAAATCTTATTTCCACTCGGACAAAGTCTTCCTTTCATCATCCAGATTCGCAGGTTTTTCCCCCTAAAGCAAAGCGATGAATGAGACTGCCTACCACTTGAGGAAGATCAACCTTTTCAACCTTCGCATGGGACAATGAATCGAACAACTGCTTTATCTCGTAACAAAGAACAATATTTGTCGTCAGAAGCCTTCTAACCATCTCTGTAAGCTCGATGGGCCTTCGCCTCACGCAAAGCTTTAGACTTCTCGAGCTGATTCGTCATTTCCTTTTAAACTACCATGTCTTGTTCTTCCATGGGCTCATCAAAGTTCCCAGCATTTTCTGGAGATAATTGGAAGATATCTTCAATTTGTTCTGCATCAATATCCAATTCACTCTGATGTAAATCCCCTCCCTAAGTAGATCGTCATTTTGGAGTATCTCATCATCCATTTCAAAATGATCATCATATTTAGCTAAATTCTCGTCAACTAGATTCTCAGCCAATATAAATTCTTCATCAGTCAAACCAGTATGTGATACCTTATCACTGGTAAACAAGTAGGATCTTCTACGATAGGTGGAACATACCTTTCATCCCTCTGGGAGATCTGCGAGGATGGTTCTCCGATGGATAGAGAAGATGCATGACGTTTTGGCATCCTTGTTGATTTCTTTTAATACCTGATGTTGGAGTCTCAAACATTACAAATTTGCTTTTTTGCCTTCTTAATTTTGATTGTATCAGAAGTTTTTGACTAATCAGTCTATATCTAGATTGACCCGTCCATAAACAAATCAAACAGAATGTCATTTGAAAACCAGACAGATTGGTCCTATAACCAAACCAATTGGTCAGCGTTACTTTTACATGAGAAACCGATGAAGAACAAGAGAACAACTGGTCCAAAAACTAAATTGATTGGTCCATGATGTTTTCAAGCACTTATAATTTATTTTTTTTTGTTTGTTTGCAATATTTAGAATAATTTAGTTTGATGTTTTTTTATGTATATAATTTGCTCTGGCAGTAAGATTGTATGAGTTAACATTTTGAAATATTCAGATATCTATGTTACTTTGTTACTAATAAAACTATCAATCCTCTTAACATTATTTAAAAGGTAATTTGCTTATACGTTATCGCCATATTTATTTTGAGAATTATGACATGATTCATAGTAAAATATGATATCATTTCATTGCGTTATCGCCATATTTATTTTTTTGTAAATTTCCCATTTAAATAATAAGTATTTTAATATTTTGCAAGATTATTAAAATAAAATAATAATTAAATTTGGTTAGATATCATAAACTTTAAATTTTTCACATCAACTTTAGAAATCAATATTAGAAAACTTTCATACGACCATTTATACTATTTTATGAAAATTAGTTGTAAGTATGTCTTAACAAATAAAAAATCAAAATAATATTAATTAAAAAGTCAAAATTTTATTGATTATTAAATATTTGAAATTATATTTAGATATATTAATCAGTGTAAATCAACAGCGAGCATATTTTCTAAATTATTCACCGAGTTTTGAAGTTCCTTAATTTATTAAAACTCTAAAATATTATAATTTTAAGTTTTGTCATTTTTCTACATTAATAAAGGGTAAAATTATATTTTTTAAAAAATATTCATATAAATATCTGTAGTTTTTGTTTTGTCAAAATAATAAATACAAATTTAAGATAGTATTGATCAAAAAAATAAAATTTTATGGATGATCATATGTTTGAAATTGCACTTAGATTTATTATTTAGTGCAAAGAGACGACTAATCGAGTTTCTAAGTTTTTGAATTTATTTGAGTTGAACGAGATAAAGTCATATCTTGGTTGTGCATTTAACAGATGATTAAATATTTTAAATTATACTTAGATCCATTAATTGGTGTAGGGAAACAACTAATTTAATTTCTCTTTCTATAATTTATTTGAGTTAAAACACGGTAGAGTATAATTGAAGGTTCGTTCATTGGATTAAAAAATGGAAATTTACAAAAATACACTTTTTGCATTTCAATAGAATCTATTTTTAATTTTGCACACTTTTTTAATGTCTAATAACTAAAATAACTTTAATGTTAAAAAAATAATTCTGCCTTGTTATTACTTTCCTTTCACGTTCTCTTTCTCCATTCTTCTTCCTCTTCATCTATGCCAACTTCTATCTCTCATTGCTAGAATTACAATGCTGGATTATTATTAGTGTAGCCAAAGTCTCGACACTGGATTCGCCTTCGAATCTTGTCGAGATTGATCTAAATATAGTTCATTTTTTTTTCTTTTCTTATAGATCTAAATCCTAGGTAAAATTTTTTGTCTCAATAAAGTTAATCTATGTAATGAAAGCTTGGATCCCTATGATTTTATATTTTAGTCGGATCTACTTTGAGATTGAACAATATTTCAATGGTTATAAAAAATTTACAAACCCTTATAAAAACTTGACAAACTTTATAAAAACTTATAAAACCAAACTGAGAATAAAGAAAGACGGATGATGATTTCAAGCTTCATCGCAGAGATTTCGTGTGATACAATGTATATCTCAAAATTTTGAGAAAGGATCGAACCAAACATATTCTGCTCACCCTCTTTGCTACCAAGATCTATAAACCCTTATAAATAACTTTATAAACCCTTATAAAACATTTGCATACTTTATAAACTCTTATAAAACTTTATATGATATTAAATTCATATAAATAGTTATACATTTATAAGGGTTTATACACCATTTTTATAATTATAAATCTATTTTATAAAGTCTTATAAAAAATTTTCATCTTAAGGTTCATTACCCAGATTTTATAAGCTTTTTAAAAAAAAATTCATAATCCCTAAAACCCTTTATAAAACTGCGATTTCAAGATAAATTGCAGATATTCTATCTTTCTATGTGATCTGATTCTTCGAATTACAATGTTTATCTCAGAGTTTTGTACAAGAATCGAGCCAATTAAGGTTTTATTGGCCTTCTTCATTATGTATATCTATGAAGCTTTATTATACCTTTATAAAACCTTATAAAAATCTTGCCTACTCTATAAACTTTATAAAGGTATTTTATAAAGGTTTATAAAACTTTTATAAAGGCTTATAAGTTACCAATAGAGGTTACAAATTTATTTATAATCATAAAATGTACATTTATAAGGGTAGTTTACAAATTATATAGAACCAATTTACACAACTTAATAAATGTATATCTTATGTAGAATAATGGTTAACAAATCATTTATAAAAGGTTTATAAAATCATCTATAAGAGTTTATAAAATTATTTATAAAGATTTACAAAACTTTTTATAAGGATTGACAAATATATTTATATATATATAAGGGTTAATAAATCATATTAAACTGCATTGCACATAATTTAACATCTTTATTGGTAATTTATAAAGGTTTATCCATAATTTATAAAGGTTTATAAATAATTTATAAGGGTTTATAAATAATTTATAAGGGTTTATAAATAATTTATAAGGATTTATACATCTTTTACAAAATTTAACACTATAAAATTTTAAAAAATCATTTATAACTGTTTATAACATTTGTAAAAATATTTTTAAAATCAAGTTTTAAATGATTTAAGATGTTCTAAAAGTTTTTACAAGATTTATAAAATATTAAAATGATTTGTAAATATATTTTTTTAATGATTTAAAAAAGTTCGTAGAATGTTAAGTACTTTTGTAAAGGTTTATATAAAATTTATAGGGTTTATAAAAAAATTATAAGGTCTTATAAAACATTTCTAAGGTTTTATAAAATATTTATAAAATTCAAATTCTTCATGTCAATTGACATAATCTATGTATATGAAGTCTTGAATGCCAATGATTTTTTATTCTAGGCCGCATTTTTCGTAATCTCACTTTACCTTGCAAAAAAAAAAACTAAAAATGTTTTGTCTTAGGGTTAATCACCCAGATTTTATAAAACTTATCAACATCCCTAATTTTTTTTATAAAACCGGAAATTTTGAAATAAATTACAGAGATTCTGTATTTTGATGTGATATGAAGCTTCAAATTACAATGTTTTCTGGATTCATGTTCATTAATTGCAAATTATTGATTAAAAATCTCAAATTTCATTCATGAACTTCCATTCTCCACATATTGAATATATTTCAATCATGTAAAAGAGTCGTTGAATCGAATTTTCCGGTTAAGTTGATCAGATCAAAAGAGGAGGAAGAGAAAAAAGAGCTAGATCACAAAGCCGAGGAGAATAAGTGAGTAGAGAATAACAACGCAAATGTGAAGACGACTATGTAGAGGAGAGAAGACATTTATATTGTTGTGAGTAATTCATCAAAGTTAGAGTAATCAATTTATCTCCAATGAATTAGTGTATTTTTGTAAAGGAAATAAAAAAATGTATTTTCGAAAGTATATTCAAAAGTGTATTTTTGACAAATTTCCCTAAAAAACTACTGATTGATCTCTATAATATTAAATGAGAAGTATGGTTTTAAAAATACTATGAAAATACTATTATTTATAATATATACCATCATAGTTGTTTGACAATATGTTTAGTTTTTAATATAATAATCTGGTTTTAATAAATATTATATAATATATAATTATTTTTTCTACGAATATTTGATATTTGAATCTCTATTATATGATATATAATTATTTGTTCTACGAACATTTAATATTTGAATCTCTACCAAGTGTTAGATTAGATCATTACTATATATACACAGAAAAATATCCAAACTGTGTGAAGCTGAATTTTTGGGAAAGTATTAATTAGGGTCTAGAAAGATACACCAGCGCATATTTCGGTTCCATAAATTATGCCTTCTAAAGATTTTTTAGTTTAAAAAATATATTAATTAGATTTTGAGACCTTAGATTTTTCTCAACAATAAATTTTGATCATGAATATAGATAGTTTTCAAGCATAATACCAAATCGTATGAAGCAATGTAAATCCTATTAAATCAGCAAGCAAAAATAAAAATTGGTAACTAACATTTAAAAAGAGAAAATTTATCTTTTTCTTATGGAAACGAAATAAAAAGATAGTTACATGGTTGGTTTAAAGGAGTCTTTGGGTTACGATGGTTTGTTTACTGTTGAACCAGTTGGTCTGACTGGTGGCTTAGCGGTGTTTTGGAAGAATAGTTACGAGATTGGTGTTCTGTCAGCAGATAAAAGGATTGTTGAGCTGCAGGTTACTTTTGGTTCGATTAATTTCTTTTTAAGTTGTGTTTATGGAGACCCAGTAAGAGAGCGGCGTCAGTTGGTATGGGAAAGGCTCATCAATATTGGTCTTACAAGAGATAATCCCTGGTTCCTCGTTGGTGACTTCAACGAGCTCATGAATAACGCCGAAAAGTCTGGAGGTCCTCTTCGTAATGAGTCTACTTTTTGGAATTTTTGAAATATGGCTGAGAACTGCAAACTCAAGGAAGTGAGATACACTGGGAACTCCTTCTCTTGGGCTGGTTGGCGTGATAATGTGTGGATACAATGCCGTTTAGATAGATGCTTTGGGAATGATGAATGGTTCCAACTCTTCCCAAAATCTAATATGGAATATATGGACATGTGGTCATCTGATCATAGACCTGTCATGATCTTTTTTGCTGTCGAACCTGCAGAAAGGAACAAAGGACGCTTCTACTTTGACAGAAGAATGGTTGATAAACAAGGTGTGATAGAAGCAGTGAATAGAGGTTGGTTTAAGAACAACAATGGAGAAGACATTAGCTTAATGGGGCGTATCTCACGATGTAGAACGGAGCTGGCACGCTGGAAGAAGAATTCCAATCTAAACTCTAACACCAGAATTCAGAGGCTGCATCGTGCTCTGGAACATGAGATA
This sequence comes from Sisymbrium altissimum, assembly GCA_900406495.1. Classification (NCBI taxonomy): domain Eukaryota; kingdom Viridiplantae; phylum Streptophyta; class Magnoliopsida; order Brassicales; family Brassicaceae; genus Sisymbrium; species Sisymbrium altissimum. The sequence continues at coordinate 18,003 of OVBI01001522.1, forward strand.
GCTAGACTGAGACCAAGTCTGAGATCAATGAAATACATCAAGATGGAACTGGCCGAGGCTTATAAATAAGAGGAGCTGTTTTGGAGACAATGGAGTCGTGAACAATGGCTCAAAGAGGGTGACCTCAACACTACCTACTTTCACAATTGTGTCAAAGGCAAAAAAGTGAGAAATAGAGTCCTCATGCTTAAGGACAACAATGGCACTGAAGTCTTCTCTGAGGAAGCCAAAGGCCAACTGGCTATTGACTATTTCAGGGACCTTTTCATGAGTTCCAATCCATTTGATCTCGATTCTCTGTTCGAAGGTTTTAGTAGTAGAGTCTCTCCTGAGATGAACGCAACCTTGATAAAACCTATAACTGACGAGGAAATCAAGCGTGCAGCCTTCTCTGTTAAATGTAGTAGTGCGCCTGGTGAAGATGGCCTCACTGGTGCCTTCTACAAAAGCTTTTGGCACATCATCGGCCCTACTGTCTCAGAAGAAATACATCGTTTCTTTGTTACAGCAATTTTGCCTCCTGGCTGGAACCACACCCAGTTATGTCTAATTCCCAAAGTACAGAACCCGGAGACTGCTAAAGACATGCGTCCTATTAGTCTGTGTTCGGTACAATACAAGATAATCTCCAAGATTTTGTGCAACCGCCTAAAGCCTTCTCTTCCTCTGCTCATCTCTGATACGCAAGGAGCCTTTGTATCTGGCCGACTGATCACGGATAATACGCAAGGAGCCTTTGTTCATGGTCTGAGAACCAATCCCTCTATTGGTGAACACTATATGGCCATAAAAACTGATATGTCAAAGGCATACGATCGTGTAGAATGGTACTTTTTGGAAACTCTGATGGAGAAAATGGGATTTGATCGAGTATGGGTCCGATGGATAATGGCTTGTGTCTCTACAGTTTCACATTCCATCTTACTGAATGGTGCATCTCATGGATTTATCAAACCTGAACGAGGTCTGAGACAGGGCGACCCCCTGTCACCCTTCCTCTTCATCATGTGCGCTGAAGCTCTGGTTAGCTCTCTCAACTATGCAGAAACTACAGGTTGTCTCCATGGCATCAAACTCCACGATACTGGCCCGACAGTTCACCATTTACTCTTTGCTGACGACAGCTTACTCATGTGTAAAGCTGACATCCAAGAAAGCATGGAAATCGTTAATTGTCTCAAGCTTTATGGATGGTTTGCGAAATCTCTATCACATGGGGGGAAGGAGATCTTGCTCAAATCTGTGTGTCTAGCATTACCGGTCCATGCTATGTCTGTGTTCAAACTCCCCAAAGATTTAATTGAGAAATTAACCTCAGCAATGCGAGATTTCTGGTGGGGTAATGGGGGCACTTGACGTAAGTTGCCTTGGGTGGCTTGGAATAAAATGTGCAAGGCGAAGGAGGAAGGAGGTTTGGGTTTTCATGATATCAGTTCATTCAATCAAGCCCTTCTAGGGAAGCAAGCATGGAGGATGTTTCATAACTCAAGCTCGCTGGTCTCTAGAGTTTTAAAAAGTCGGTACTTCAGAGATAAAACCTTTATGGAGGCTTCTATGGGTCCTAGACCATCTTTTGCGTGGAGGAGCATCATGCATGGACGGGACCTTCTCAAACAGGGGCTAACACTGTCAGTTGGAGATGGCTCTACTTCTAATGTTTGGATGGAGAGTTGGATCATTGACCCCCTCCCGAGACCACCCCTATATACTTCTGAAGGCCCCATTGACCTTACCTTGAAGATCTCGGACCTTCTTATCCCGAACACCAGCCTGTGGGATACAAATAAGGTCCGAGTAACCTTCTCTCCAGAAGATGCAGATCGCTTCCTCTCCATTCGTCCTGTTATCAATCGGCAGGACATGTACATCTGGGGATTTACAAAACATGGGGAGTACTCTACAAAAAGCGGCTACAGACTTGCTTCAGAACTACTAAAATCCACTGATCCAACCTCCAATGCGCTTCCACCCATCGAAAAAGCCCTTTGGAGGAACATTTGGAAGATCAGAGCACCTCCTAAGATTAAACATTTCATTTGGAGAGCCTTATCAGGTGCCCTCGCTGTCTCTGAACGCCTCCAAACACGTGGAATCCAAGCCCCTAACTTATGTATGGCATGTCACCAATCACCAGAAACTATTAACCACGTTCTCTTCCAATGCTCGGTGGCAAGGGAGATATGGAGACTTGCACAGATCACTTTGCCTCCGGCTGGTTTCTCCACAAACTCGGTCTTCCTGAACCTGCATTTTCTGATAGCCTGCAGTAGGAGTCACCAAAGAGAGGAAATAATTATCAGAGCCTTCCCGTGGTTACTATGGCAACTGTGGAAAACGAGGAACGCTCTGATCTTTGAGAAAACTAGATTATCCCCAGTCTTGGTGGTCAATAAAGTTTTTGATGAGGTCGAAACGTGGTTCCATATTCACCAGAAAGTCACTACTAATGAGGAGGAAGACACCCTGGGTGTTAATAATAAACCTCGCTGGCAGAAACCAAATCTGGGCTTCATCAAGTGTAACTTAAGCTCCTCTTGGGTAGGTCCAACAACTAACAGTGGGGCGGCATGGATTACTAGAGATCACTCTGGCTCTGTTCTGCATCATAGCCGTTGTACTTTCTCTGCAATGAAATCAGAAAGAGACGCAGACTTACACGCGATGTTATGGGCAGTTGAGAGCATGAGGAACCTGAGGCAGAAGAGTATTGTTTTAGAGTCATCTTCCATAGAAATCAGAGAATCTTTACTCCTCCCTCACCTTTTCAAAGATCAGCAGGTTGTCATTCAGAAAATCTTGCATATTCTCTCTTCTTTGGAATCATGGTCTGTAGAATACGTGAAGATACAGAGGAACGAAATGGCCTCGGCAATAGCTCTAAGTGTGACAAAAGACCACCGGTACCAGTCATATGTTGCGATGGACGGCCCTGCCTGGCTTCGACCCTCACTTCTCTCCGAGGCAAACAACACGTGAGCCTTGCTCTTTCTGACCTTTATCTCTCTTACTGTCGAGAGCTCTATGGTTTTATGTTTTTCCTTTTTACTTGGGCTACCTACTGGTATTTTCCCTTTTTGCGTTCTGTTGTATTTGCAACTTTGAGCTTGCTCATCTCTTTTGCCACTCAATAAATCCATTTTCAGTGTTAAAAAAAAAAGACTAAATTGAAAACCAAATTGTCTCATTATATTTTTCTTTTTTTAGTAACATTAGACTATGTTGCTCTGATTTTATTTTTTAAAAATATATAAAAATATTTAAAATACAAAAATCTAGAAAACATAAAAAACGAAAAAAAAGAATTAAGAAATATTAAGAAACGATTTAATAAAAATATTTTGATTTCACTTATAATATGCATTATGTGTATTACTCATAGTTATATATTATCTATAATGTAAACTTTAGTTTTTTCTATAGATTATAGCCTGCTAGAGAATGGGTCGCTTCTATTATATCATTTTTTCTATTTTCTATTCATTGATAGAATATCTATTTTAAACTTTTGTCTATGTTCTCACTTGGTTAGAATACATATTCTACACTTTTTTATATGTTCTAATTTTGGTAGAATATGTGTCGATCTATTATAACATTTATCCTATGTTTTACTCACATTAGAATGCATATTCTAACTTTTTGTCTTCGTTCCAAATTTGTTAAAATATGATATAATCATGGAAAGCAACAAATACATACGTTTATTTTTTGTATCGTATCTTCCAAACCACGAGGCTTCTACGCGTGAAATCACTTGGAGAATGTGCTCAGCTCAATTACCGAACTCCTCGAAGAAAACTCATATCAAACGGAGTTCAAATAAAAGAGTTATGTTATTTACAAGTTAGGTGATCCCCAGTTTACGCGAATTTAGACCTGTGCGTATTCGATGAAGAATTCTAACCAGACCAGAATGAATTAAGCCTCAAACCGAACTGTTCTACAATCTTGATCCATCAGAGAAGCCCAGTAAAGTGGATTCAGTCCAAAAACATCAAAGGAAGACTGATTTTCGTCTAGATACAAAATAACATTTATTAGAGTGTTTCTCTCTCTTACATGCAAAACAGAGTTTGAATTTCAACTCCCAAGTTGTGATGCATGTTAGGATATTTTATGGACGAAAATAACTTGTAATTTTCTATATAAATTAAGAGCCCAAAAATCATAAATAATAATAAGCTTTGTTTTCAGTAAAAATCAGAGAAATTTCTCTCTTTCAAGATGTGATATCTTGTAATTTTTTGGAACTCCATGTTCATGGTGTGTCATATCCATGTTCATGGTGTGTCATATCCATGTTCATAGCTGGTTTAGACTTATCATAGATCATTTCACAGATCTGTCTGGCGTCTCTCGATCCATCTCTCTATCCATTCCTTGTTAGTGCGTCATATTCAGCAAGTTGTCGATCTCCTTTAGTGTGTAATATCCAAAGAATCGATCCGCTGGTAAATCAGGAGTCTTCCGCAGCTTCTGTGTCACCTCACTCCACATCCTTTAATTTTTGAGGTTTCACAGTATCTTGGATGTAAAGCTTATCCTCTCACCACCTTAGAGTGCATAATCCTTGGGAGGATCGTTTTAGAATAAGTTTCCTTCTATCCTATTGATTACTCCATATTCAAACAAACTATAGGATTTATATTCTAATCGTTCTTTTATCTTCTAATATTTTACATATTTATCTTTGTTTTATCCTATTTATAATTCGTATTCTGCATATTTCAGTTAACAAAATCTAAAAAATATCTGATTTAGAAACTGAATATTTTACAAGTTCTAAACAATATTCTACAAATATTTCCTTTCAAAAATATTTTTTAAAAAAATTCCTAAAAATCCAAAAAACAGTAAATAATAGATTTTTTTTTAAGCAGTTCTAAAAATCCAATAAAATTCTAAAAATAAATAACATATATTTATTTAGTTAACAAAAGATTTAATAAAATAAACATATAAGAAAATCAAAAATTAATATAATAATAATTTTCTATTTTTGGACAATAATTATTTTCGAATTTAGGGGGTAAAATCGAATTTAAAGATTAGAAAAAAATAATTCAACAATTTGAGATTTGAAAAGTATAATGAAATAATTTCATTTTCAATATTGCATTATTAACTAAATTTTTCTTTAAAATATTCCACAAAAACCTTATTTTAATTATTATTTACAAAAATTACTTAATAAACCCTACTAAGAGATTGCATAAACAAGTTTTATCTAAATTTTGAATATTAAAATATACAATTAAATATTTTAAATATTAGATCTGAAGATTTAAAAATATTATTTAGCGGCTACAAAAAAAATCATATAATAAGAGTTTACTCTCTATACATCCCACAGAAATTAGATTAACTTTATATTCTTTCGAATGAGTAAACTAAAGCTATCAAAGTATTACCAATATTGTGTAAATAATGAATAAAAATTGTCAAGTGTTGAATTTTGAAAATGTAATTTATTATTTTTTTAAAAAAATTGGTGCTTGAAAATGAGATTTTCTTGGCTTGTTTGTATTTCTTAGAAAATTATTAAACCAAAACAAAATATGGTTCACAAATTTGTAATTTTTCAAACTCCAACAAAAAAAAAAAAACTCATACAAATAAGATTCAATTAATATACTAATTATTTATATAAAATAAATTATTATCATTTAATGTGATTTTCGAATATAAATTTTTTTAACCCACATGTAGAGTAGAGTAGGTCAAATCCAAGAATTTTATGATAATAATTTATTAATAAACCATCACATCTGGTGGACACGAATTATTCATTGAAGTGATGAGACGTCACATATTTTGAAATTAGTTATGGACGTGGATGCACCCATAAATGTCTTTGCATACATGATTGCAAACATACTCATAAACATATTCAGAGAGAATTATAGAAATGAAAATAACAATCAAGTCTTATTAAAATTTGTTTATTTAACTCTCTTTTATAGTTTCCTATCACATCCCGGACTTAGACTGAACTGTGTGGAAGTATGAGCAGAAAATTTAAATCTTTTCCTTCTTTCTTCTTTTAGATCTAGACAAAAGTGAAAATGGTTGTGATTCTTCTCATCTTATACGACATTTATAGTAGAAGTGGTTAGGGAGTCCATTTATAACTATGTATATCTATAACTATACATGTAGTTGTTTGTGAGATATATACATAAGTAAAAGTATATATAACTGTATATAATTAATCGTGAATAATACATGAAACACCTAAATATATATACTTAGATTGCTGAGAATGAATATAGTTGTTTAATCTTGATTGTATATGCTTTTGCTAGATGTACTTGTCTCCTGATGTGTGTTGTTTGATGGTATTTGATTGCAACTTCTTTCATTGAGAATTTGTCGAGATACTCACCCCACTTTTATTTTTTAAGTGAGTTTGAGTAAGTGTAGGAGTAATGTCTCAGTCTGCTACACGGTTTTGGAGTTTTAAGAATTTCTTTTCATTGTTTTGGTTTTAAGACTTGGTAACTCTAAGAACATCTAATGAGACACTATTTTTTATTCTAACTTTTATTTTTAAAGTAAAATCATCTCTATATCACTCTATTCTATTGTAAAAATAGAAAATTCTAAAAGTTACTATATATTTAGAGTAATTTTTAGATTTTTCTATTTTTAAAGTTACAATTTTTTTTATAAAGTAATATTTTAATTTTGATATACTTTTATTGTATACTCAAACAAAATTATATATTTTATTTTTATATATAAGAAAATTATAATAACATTGATTAGTTTATACTGAAAATGATTATATTAATTTTTAATAAAAAATAATTATGATATATAAAATTGAATAATATGTTGATATAGTAAATGATAAAAAATTATATAAATAATTAAAATAAAATGATGATAATAACTAATAATCTGATATTCTATTAATTTGATGTAATAAATGTTTTCTAGTTTAACATATTTAATTTTAATAAAATGAAAAACTTATCTTTTTTTTTCCAAAATAAAAAATTAACAGAGAAAGTTGATATAATTTTAAAATATAAGGTTTTTAAGAAAATAATAATTAATTTAAATCTGAATATATTATTTAAAAATAAATAAATAAGAGAATTCACTATTAAATAAAAACTCTTCTTTATTTTCAGAGAATTTTATTATTAAAATAAAAAATATAATAAACTATTATAGATGGTCTTAAGATGGTTTATAAAAAATTTCAGATTCAATCATTTGGAAGAAAAACTACATCAGTTTTTAAGTACGTTTTGTGGTTGAAGGCAATATGATTATATACCATCTCAGTTAAAAAAAAAGGCCAGCGTGGCACTTTTTGAGATCAATCCAAATTGAGAATTTGAGCTGCATAAAAAACAATCCAAATTCTGTAGTATTTTTTACTATCCATCCTTTATCTTTTAATACCTAATTTGATACACTATTTATTTCTTTTTTTTTTTATCAACACAATTAAAAGAAACTAATAAAATAATCGATCCACACTGGAGGAATCGAGTCGATATACGTCATCGCTGTAGGGTGGATTCGAGCACTTCGTACCAACTTATCCGCTTGTTGACTTTGTGCGCGTGGGATGAGTTTCAGGCTCAACGTCTCATAACATCATTTCTATTCTTCAAAAGCTTCTAGATATTGTGAAAAAGCAGGCCAGTCTTGAGGGTTGGATATCATCTTTACCACTTTATAACAGTCTGTCGCGAAAGTCACACTTTAATGGAAAATAGAAACACATTCCATGGCCCATAGTAACGCTTCCATTTCTGCATTTAAATATGATAACCTATCATCCAGATTTCGTGTTCCTAACAACACATCCGTTGAACCCTCCTTACTACAAAACCAGCCATTTCGGGAGAAAGAGTCAGAATCCTTCCAGGCCCCATCTACATAACACCACCAACCCTTTTTTCCAGATTTTCCTGTGGAGAAATTGTAACCCTTGAATGAGTGCCTTTCTCTGATAGTTGGGCCTCCTCCCATATCTTACCCTCCGTGTCTGCTAGACGTAATATTTCCTGGGGAGTCCAATCTTTGTTATTATATATTTTATCATTCCGGCTCTTCCAAATATACCATAAAATCTAGGGATAATAATTCTCTACCACCTCTTTGGGAGTCGCCAAAAAAGAAAATCCAAATTTGCAAAAATTGATGTCATCGGAAACACATTTGGATTCGAGGGTATCTTAGATAATGCCTAAGTTTGAACCACTGGAGGACATTCAAAAAACACATGGTTTATCGTTTCCTCCGCAGCTCCACACCGGGCACATTGCTCATCACACTTAATACCCCGATTCCTCAAATTCTTGTTAACCACGATACATCCTGAAAGTATTTGCCAAATAAAATGTATAATATTTGGTGGACATTTTATCTTCCAGGAAAAAGCCAAAAGAGGTTTGACGTCTGGACCGTAATGCTCAATCCGGTTTCCAGTATTTGGATATTTCTGCTCCACATTATATCTTGACTTAACCGAATATGTGCCTGTTTTTGTAAAGTGCCAGCTAAGTTGGTCCTCTCGAAGTGAGTGTCAAATAGGCAATTGCCTAATGATCCTTGTATCCTCAGGAATGATAACTGCTTCCAATAATGGTAAATTTCATGTATGTGTCTGTGAATCAATCAGATCACTGACCTTTAAGGGTGGATAAGTATTATATTTGCATGTTGTTGGTCTCGGGCGTGGGCCAGGAATCCAAGGATCATCCCATACTGAGATAGAATTCCTAGACTCAACCCTTTTGATAAGTCCTTTGTTAACCAGAAATCTAGCAGAGATGATACTCATCCATCCATAAGATGGGGAGTATGATTTAATTGGATCTAGAGGATCCGAAAACCGATAATATCTTCCTTTAAAAACCTTTGCAAATAGAGATTCTGAGTGGTCAATTAAACGCCATAATTTTTTTGCCAAGAGGGCTGTATTAAAATCCTCGACAACGCGAAAACCGAGTCCTCCATCACATTTTTCCCGACATAATTTATCCCATGATTTCCAATGAAGACCTCTCTGAGTTGAGCCCGTACTCCACCAAAATTGAGCCACAGCACTTGTGAGTTTCTTGTAAATAAATTTTGGTAACCTAAAACATGACATAACGTGAGTTGGTAAAGCGGTTGCTACCGATTTGATCAAAATTTCCTTTCCACCCTTCGTTAGAAACCTGAGAGTCCAACCATTCACCCTGTTATTAAGCCTTTCTTGCAAGAAACCAAATATTTGGGATTTAGCCCCACCTAAACTTTCAGGGATACCTAAATAAGATCATATTCCTCCCATTTTTGTAATTCCCAATGTTTGTTTCAACTCTTCTTGTACCGTTAGGTCAACCTTATGTCCAAACTGAATTGATGACTTATCAAAATTTATTTTTTGGCCAGAAACTTTTTCATACTCTTTTAAAATCCCTATAAACACATGAAACTCCTCCTTGGTTACTCGGCAGAAAAATAAACTATCATCCGCAAACAATAGATGCGAGATAGCAGGGCTTGTCCGTGCCACTTTCATTCCTGTAACCAATTTTTCCTTCTCCGCCCGTTTAATGTTTGCTATAAGAGCTTCCGTACATAAGATAAACAGATATAGAGACAGAGGATCTCCTTGTCGAAGACCTCGTTTTGGGTAAATTTTCCCTTTCGGCTGTCCGTTTAAAAGTACCCGATATTGAACTGATGTTACACACCACATTATCCCCGAAATCCAATTATGTGAGAAACCCATTTTTCGAAGTAGATTTTCTATAAAAGACCATTCAACTCGATAATAGGCCTTACTCATATNAGACCATTCAACTCGATCACATGCCTTACTCATGTCCGTTTTGATGGCCATAAACTTATCTTTACAAGATGGATTTGTTCGCAAACCATGAAACATCTCCTGAGCTATTAAAATATTATCCGAAATTAAGCGCCATGCAACAAAAGCTGATTGAGTCTCCGAAATTAGATTTGGTAACAGCCCTTTTAGTCGCTGACATAACACCTTTGAGATTATTTTATACCCCACATTACATAAACTAATTGGCCTTAATTCAGTCATTCGACTTGGCCTGACCGTTTTTGGAATTAAACAGATATTGGTTATATTTAACCTTGGATCAAAATACCCACTCCTTATAAAATTGTTTACCAAAGTTAAAAGATCCTGCTTGGCGGGCCTTGCTTATTGGAAGAAAAGTGCTGTCATTCCATCCGGACCAGGGCCCTGTTTAGGGTGCATCAGAAAGAGTGCATGGCGAACTTCTTCTTCCGAGGCCAATGTATTGAGCCTATCATTCATTTGATCCGTGATTGACCCTGGGATCTCCTGTAAAAAGTGATCGAAATCTGATGGCAATGTAATCTTGAATTACTCCTCGAAATAAGTAACCGCAACATTTTCAACTTCAGCATCCTCTGTTACCCATACACCCTCTTCATTATATAGACCGGTAATTTTATTTTGTATTCGCCGTTATTTTGTCAAAGCATGGTAAAACTTAGTGTTACGATCTCCCAATATGTGCCACATATTCCTACTCTTTTATTGTCATTTATTTTATTTTAATTGTTTCGGTACATAAATTAATAAGATTGATAAAATATTTTTTATAATCTTTTATATCATTATTTAATGTATTTTTGACCCAATATTGAATTTAATAATATAAGGATAAAATAGGTAAATTGATAACATTCATAGAATTCTAAAAAAAAATCATTTAATTTGGAACAAAAAAAATCTCTTAGAAATATTAATTAAAATGAAATAGAGAGAGTAATATATTTATCTGAATGATGTAATCTCTGTATCCATCTCATATTTAAATCATATTGTAATCCAAAATTAAAACTGTTGTGCTTAAAACCTGGACCTTCTACTAGTGAGTTTTATTTTTAATTTCTAGTATAGAATAACCTAAAATTTTCTATTTTTATACATTTTATTTCGAAACTCTCTCTTTCAAAAGAACTTGTAAAATATATTAAATGCCCAGTAAAACTTATCAAAAAATGAGTTCCAGAGCATACATCAAATTGGTTCAAATAAAATTCTTCTAGATTAAGGTGAGGACATCAATGATCAATTCGATGCTCTATATTAAGTTTGTTAGGATTTAAAATAATTTTAAGATTTTCAGTGATTTGTGATGATCAATCTTGATACTAAAAAATAAAAAATCTTTTCGATTATTTATATAATAATCTTTCTCCTGCAGAAGCAACAAAGCCACACATTGAGTGCCAATTCTTTTATCAGACTTTTGAGACCAAGTAAGCATGTGAGACCAAATAAGTTGGCAAGACAAACATGTGTGTGAGGGCTTAGCCATTTTTTTCAGACCAAAGATCTACAAAGTCTGAAGAGGGCAGGACACTCATATCGCAAACTCAAGCCTCATGATAAGCTTATTGCACTATTTGCAAAACCATCAAACAAAACCAAAAAGCTCTCCTGCTTTTCTCCTCTTCCATTGCCAAAAGTAGTAGCCAGCTTTTCTCAAAGGAAAAAAAAGATACCAAAAGAAAAAGAAATTAGAAACTATGTTCCTTGGGGTAAAAAAACCAGTAATTTCTTCAGTTTGTAAGGTTGGTTTCAGGAGTCTTAAGCTACATCCTCCCTTGCCTCTTGTATGATGGACAGTTTTTGAGGAAGTGACGGCCTCAGATTCTTGTACTGTTTGAACAAAACAAAGAACACAACATTGTTACTCTTTTATCTTATAAGATGATGCGAGAGTGTTATACGGAGTGTTGTTATGTCTTTTTACCTGTTCAACAAAAGCTTTTATCTCCTCCTCTGTCAGAGCTTCTTCACCATTGTTTTCCTCCCAGCCAAGCGATCTGAGAAACTCCGCTTCTTCCTCATCTGGAGTGTCTGCTGCCTCAAAGGCAACAGTATTCCTTTGAGTCACTTCAAGACCACTTGTACCCTGTGAACTTGACGGGTCACTAGCTACACTCACCTTTGAGGTGTTGACCTTTTCCTCAACGGAAGACGAGATGCAAGTGGTTGCAGAGTTAACGGGATTGGTAGAGTTGTTTGTTGATGTATTTTTCTGCTTCAGAGCACTATAAAATGCGTTCCTGCTCTGAGTTTGAGCTAGGGAAGATTTCTTTTCAATGGTTTGTCCAGATGTCATGGTCAAGGACGAAGTTCCCTTGTGCTCCCTTGGGCTGTTTGTGCTTCTCACAGGAGCAGATTGTGTTGATTGAGTAGTGTTCATTAGTAGCTGGCTCGAGGCGGGTCTACTGTTTGGATTACCACTAGGACTTCCAGATTCTTTAACAGCAGCGACACCGTTTTCCCTAGTAGCAGGTTTCAGAACCAACAGCTTCTTTTCTGATTTGATTTGACTACTAGGATTAGACTGAAAACTCCCGAGCAGGACAGAGGGCTGCTGTTGGACGTTTCTTGAGGGAGCAAGACAAGTTTCACCAGCTCGGACCACTTGCTTGGTCTTGGATTTATCGGAAGAATTAAGAATCTGACGTATCGAATAAAAGAGATATTGATCGTATGAAAAGATTGAATGACAAAGTAACAAGATCAACTAAGGGGAACACTTACCGAGCACTTTAAAGCTGAAGGGACAACCGGTATCAACTGCCTTGACTGCTTGAGTGCCAAGTCCTCAAGTCTTTGTGTCTTCACAGATCCCTGAAAACAATGGTTATCATCTTAGAAAAGCAGAGAGGTAAGTGTAGGAAAAACCCAAACGAAGATGACAATAATCATACTTGTGGAGGGGTGAGAGTTCTTGCCGGAGCCTGCACCAATGCTTCAGCCATGTTAAGACCAGTTGAAGTTCCCGTGCTAACAACATTAGCTTTCGGAGAAGTTAATGGCCCACCACTAGCCTTCTCGATAACATTGGGAACCTCAGCCAGAGCCGACGTCCAACCTTCTCCGCCAATCAAAGCAGAGTTACCAACTGGCAAGCTCTGAACAGCTGAACTTAGACCAGGAGATGAGACTCGTACAACGTCTTGCCCACCATGCTTCTCTTCAGCTCCAAGCGAAGGAAACTCCTTATCAAAACCAGTCCTGTGAAAGCTATTGCTGATGCTAGGTCCATGAAGTATACCATTCCCGTTGTAACTACTACTACTACTACTGCCACCATTTTTCAATCCCACTGAAAGCCGTCGAGATAAGTGATCGGCCTGTTTCCTTGTCACCATCGAATGTGATCGTCGCAATTGGTCCTGATCCCTACTAGTTAAGATATTTCTGACTGGGACAGAAGGGTCAATGTCCCATGGTTCCACGTAGCTTACCCTATCCTTGTCCCTGCCGCGGTCCTTATCCCTTTGACTTCTATTGAAGTGAACATACGCATGGTTTGCAGACCCATTACTACAGCCCCTTCTCGAATTAGTAGAAGAAGATCGATCCAGATGAGGAGAATGAATTGAATCAACAACACTTTTGCTCCTAGAGTTCCTATTCCGACTATTATGTGGTAAAGATTCTGAAATAAAAGATACGAAAAAACAGTTTTTTAAAAGAATTCACCAAACAACAAACTACCAATCACATGATTCTAGCATACCTGAAGAAGATGATCCAAGGAGGTGGTTTGAACTCCCACCACCAGAAGCATGCCCTGAACTTCTCAACCATTCCGGAACTAAAGAGGGTTCACCTTTGTCCATTATTAAAGCCGTACCTCATCAGATAAAAGAAATATACACACTTTCTTCTCTAATCCCTCTTCACCACCCACAAATACCACACACTTTCTTCTCTAATCCCTCTTCACCACCCCCACAAATACCACTAGAGAGAAACCTCCTTTCTTTTTTCTCTTCCCTTCTCACAAATTGAATCAATGTTCTAAACCTACCCTAGCTTTCTCTACCATCTAACAGCCCTACCACTGTAAAAGCCAACTCCTTCACCTTCTTAAACTCAAATTCAATCTTCCACAACGGAAAAACCTTCTAGACTTCCATCTCTCACACAGATGGCTAAGACAAATTCAACAACAATCCTAGAGAACTCTCATCACAACCTAATTCACACGGTTTCAATGCCTTCAGAGACAATTCCAAGTGATGAAAACCAAAAACAAGAAACCCTAACAACCTAACGCATATATCTCTCTATTCTCCAATTACCAAAGGCTCTAGGGTTTCAAAAAAAAGCGGTAAGAGTCCGCTCAGAAACCAAAATTATCCCTTAACCCGAAACGGCGCGGATGGAGAAAGAAGACACCAAAACCCTAATCTTGAAAGAAGATTGTTCGTCTAAAACGCAGGCGTTTCTGTAAATGCAATCGCTCAATCGAAACCGAATGGTTTTTTGTCCACCCACACGGAACAGATTTTGGAAACGCGATAGAAGGAGGGAGGAGCGAGAGATGGGAGCGATGGAATAGGAAGGGAAGTTGAATATTAGGGAAATTGTGGAATCAGAATGGATGAGGAAATTAGGGTTTTTGTTTTGCGATGGAAGAAGAGTGGTAGAAGAAGAAAGGAGGCGAGGAAAATTGTTAATTTTGTGTGTTCTCTGTGTTAACACATTGGAGGAACGAAACGTATGAAGAAACAACAGCCTTTTTTTCCTCTCCTTAGAACATATAAGAAACAAAAAAAGAAAAATCAAATCTTTATTTAATTTTTCTTTTTTTTGTTAATTTCGAAATTGGTTTTATTTGTTCTTTGATTTGAATATATCTTAGACTTCTTAGTTGAAATTCCGGTACGTAGGTGTAGGTATAGGCCCAACGATGCTAGATGGGCCCATGAAAACCTTTGTATTGTTCACTCATGTTGTTCATAACGGACGTGGTTTTTTTTTTTTTTTTTTTAACGACAAGCTTTTGAATAAAAAAAATTAAGGAAGGTGATCAATCCAAGTTGGTGGAATTGCATCGATATACGTCATCGCTGTTGGGTGGACTCGAGCATTGCGTGCTAATTTATCCGCCTGTTGATTTTGTGCACGTGGAAT
>OVBI01001523.1:0-32964 GCA_900406495.1 Sisymbrium altissimum
TATTTAGAATAAATAAAAAAAGTAAGGAGTTTTTGGTCATTTAACATAAGATGCGTCTAAATATAGACATAGAAATACAAAATGAACGTAGTTACATTTAGATACAATTTCATGATGCATAATCAAAATCATAAACGAACATCATTTAGTTACTGCATTTAGTTACTATGTTTAGACGCTGCATCTCGAAATCTCATCTTCCATACCAAACGAACAGGGCCTTGTCATCTTAGCATGCAGATGATTCTTCCATAGAGAGCCATTGCATACATGGCAGCTACCTTAATATATGATTTATTTCAGATTTTTTTTTGTTGAACTTTAAATCAGAATTTACTTAAAAATTACCGACTTTTGTTCTCATACACAGAACAATGGATTTAAAATTAATTATATGGTTGCAGAAATTTAACTTGAAACAGAGGAAAGACAAAAGAAGAACTGTACGGAACTCCACAGCGATATCGTTTTTTGGCGTTTTCAGTCATCATCGACGTAGATGGTCTCCTGCTTAAACAGTCCTCCGAACACTTTCCTCACCTCTTTCTCTGGTTTCTTCAGAGGCTCTTCCTTCTTCTTGGACGCAAACGCAGATGTAGCGGGTTTAGCGTTCACGTTTCTCTGTTTCAGCACTGCTTTCTTGGGTGGCAAGTTTCTCGCCTTTGCCTGTCCTCTGACGGTAGCAACCTGCACTTTAGGCGTCTCTGAAGCGTTCTGAACCGCGCTAGCGAACTGAGAACCCAGTTTATTCCAGGAGAGTCCTGAGCCGATATCTTTCGCCTTGTTAAATAGACTGTCCACGTTAGTTCCCACAGCCTCTGCTTTCTCCTGCGCGTCCTCAGCTAAGCTTGCAGCTTTAGGCGTCTCTGAAGCGTTCTGAACCGCGCTAGAGAACTGAGAACCGATTTTATTCCAGGAGAGTCCTGAGCCGATATCTTTTGCCTTGTTAAATAGACCGTCCACGTTGATTCCCACAGCCTCTGCTTTTTGCTGTGCGTCCTCAGCTAAGCTTGCAGCTTCTGCTTCTTTCTCAGAGAGTTTCAGCATTTGTTTCTCAAGTTCTTTAGCTGCTTCCGCTGCCTCTCGAGCTTTCTCAGCTGCGACTTTAGCTTCTTCCTCGGCTCTTGCCCTTGCGATGGCATCTGCATACACTTTCCTCCTCCCGTCTTCCGGGATTACACTATCATAGATAACGTTTCATCAAAAGAAGTTGACGCAAACATTGGTGTAAGCAATAAGAGACTCACTATAGAGAACGCATTTAAACTACAAAATTTGCTAGTTTTAATAGCGCTCTAACATTTTAGCAAACAACAATGACTCCTGAACCAGCAAGTGGAATGCATGTAGAGAGAGGCTGCTTTTACCTGAAAAGCTCATCCAATGGCCGCGACGGCGCAGAAGGATCTGTAGAAACTTCCACCACCTGAAAAAACACACACACAAAAATGAGATCATCAAGTTTTTGAGCACAAACACAAACATTAATGGCTACAATGTTTGCTCTTGACGAGTAAGTTTCTTGCGCTATACGTTACCTTATTTTCTGCCACTGCCGTGTTTGCGAAAATGTCGGCAACCAGCGAGGCGATCTTCAGCTTTGGGACCTGCAGTTAGCAATCAGAACACCAAACAAGTCAATAACCCTCATCAATCAAAATCATTCTATTAGAAAAAGATTTCGTTTCAAAGTAATGTACGATAAATCCCTTTGTAATGGCATACATTACATTACTTTGTACGCCTCGGAAGAACTACTGCTACTGCCGTTGTTGCTCCCTTCAGCTGAAACGACGACGTTATAAGATTTCTCCGGCGAAAAATCCTCGGTTAAGCTCGTCTTTATAAGCGTGTACGCCACGTCAGTTTGAGCCACTTTCTCGATGAACTCAGAGATACTCAACGGCTGAGATTGAGAGAACAAGTTGCTGAAGAACGAAGTAATCCCGTCTAGCACGTTGTATGTGGATCCACTAATGGTCCCGTCGTAGACTATCGCCACGTGGCTTACACCAGCGAGCTCAGCCGCCTGGACCACGAGCAGAGCGTCTGAGGTCGAGACTGGGGCGTCCGGACCGTTCTCTGTCGCACCAATCGTAACCACAACTTTGGTCGCGTTTCCAATGGCTTTGGCGATTGATTCGGCGTCTTGTAATGGGGATTGCACCGCGTTTAGTCTCTTGACCTCCTCGTTTGATAGAATCTGTTGAAAAGCCATTAATCAAAACGCTAAACGCAACCGAATTGTCATCGCTTGTTATTATGTATTATTAGGACAATCGAAATTTAACAAACGCTGAATTACTAAATCAAAGGTGTAATTTGTCATCACGATCATCATTATCGCGTTTATAATTTGGACAGTTTATAAATCGAGAGGGAGAAAATTTTAAATTAAAAAAAAAAAAAAAATCGAGACCTTGTAAGTAGCCGCAACACGAGCAAGGTCCTGAGCAGCTCCAAGATCAGGAACGCCAGCACGGACGCTGAATCCTCGTTGCAAGAGCGTTTGAGCTATGCGTATACCGGCTTGTCCCGTTGCACCGGCCACGAAAACCGTACCGGCATCTTTTTTTCTGTTGTTACCAAACACTAAACCGGTCGAAGGGTTCGACACGACCGGCATTAACGACTTCATGTTTGGTAACTTACCGAAATCGAACCGGAAAGGGTTCGAATCTGAGGATTTCCCGGTTTGTTTTCCCTCCGAGTCATCGCCCTTGGACTTCCCGAGCTGAAGCCCCGTCTGTTTGGCAGCCAACACAGTTAACACCGGTTTTCTCCGGTTAAAATTTGCACCCTGCGGTGGCGTGGTGGTTAACGGGAATGAAGTGGAACTGGAAGCCATTAAAGAGATCGGCGAGCTTAGGCTTTCTTGCTTGCTTGTTTCTCAAGTAAACAATGTGGCAGCCAATGCCATACATTGAAGATGAGACACCATGGCGAGTGCGAAAGACTTTCGTTGTTTGTGTTTTTCCACAGATACTTCATTATCCGGAAAACGGATTTACACCCAATGAGATCGTACCACGTCATAAACATATCTTGATGTGGCTTCGTATGAACTTTTCGCCACAGAATCTCGATCATGCGGGGCCCAGGCATCAGAGACTATTTTCAACTTTGCAACAATATTTTCACGTAATTTCATCTGCATCCTTTCCAATTAGAGTGTGTTTTCTTTTTGTTTTAGGTGTTAATTAAGCAGAAAGTTAATTACATAATAAAGCATTTATAGAGCTAATCTTTAACAAAATAGAGCATTTGTAACTCTTTCCACACTTCTTCCTCTTTGCTTACTCTGATTAATCAAGAATAAATGGTTGAGATCAATTTGATAAATTTGTTGGATTCCGTTATTCCATAACTATAGCATATGATTCATATTTGTTGGTTTTAATATGACGTCACCAAAAATTCAAGACACCTAATTTTCAAGTTTCTACTCTATTTTCTATTGCCGGTTCTAAATATACTTAGGACAAATCTTGATTTTGCATAGATTAACTTTGACAGTGGTTATTTTTTACATGAATTTTGTTTTTTTCTTTCTGTTCATCTTCCATTATTTTTCAACCTTTTATTTTGTTTTCAGCTCAAGATGACAGCATACTACTTAGTTCTCCCAGACAAATGGTGCTACTTGTGGGTATTGAGAACTTGTTATTAATAAATAACAAATGTCTCGTGTTATTTCATATTTTTCTGGGATTACACTGGTTGACCTACAGAAAATTATGGTCACAAAATTCTTCGGAGAAGGTCATTTTGGGATAACTGACTCCTTGAGCTATTGGCCTCCTAACACAAAGGAATTGGCCACTGGTTTGACAACACCTCCTGTTTTTTCTACCAACGACAGAGCCATTCAAGTTTAAGTGGGAGATTAAAAAAAGGCTAGCGGAAGTCAAGTTCACAACAATAAAAATGGTTACAACACCAGTCCTGCTAAACAACAACAACTTTGTTTTTGATGAAGGCTTTAGCTTCGACAGATGATGTATGTGCTTCTACTGTTGGTTCAAAGATACACCATTTTGTCTTGGACGACGAAACACTACTCACCCATATTGAGCTAGAAGAGAAAATGGTAAAGAGTGAATCCAATCACGCTAAGGATTTTTGGATCAGTATATGCAGATAAGGCTGTCGCAAAGGACATCAATGATGATGATGTGTTTCCACGTAAATACGACCACGATTTTTGGAGCCCATTTCTAGATGATAATTACGGTGGATCCAATGCATCTGAGATTATGACAAGGTTGAATGAAGCAAACCAACCTGGTTACAGGGTCTATAACTCCAGTATCAACTATGTTTTTGATCATTTGATTGTCAAAGAAGATTAGAGTCAATAGAAGAAAGAGAACATATCCATAGCTATCGGTCCACATGGATAGCACACACCTGTTCTGAATCCATCCACATGGACAACACCAAAAGTCCTTGGTTGGACCCCAGTCCACATGGACAACTTACATCTCCAGCTTCACATCCATACACATGAACACAACCAACTATGTGTAAAAAAACCTCTCAAATAATATGGTATACATCCACAAGAGATGTTCCACCGGTCATTCAGTCCCGACTACATCTTCTGCTAAACCCATTCCTCTAAAACACCGTTGATGTCGAAGACGAGGAATTTTATCATTGTTTGATAACACACAATATGCCACCGATGATATTCTAAATTTGGATTTTGATGAAACTAACGACGAGGTACACATCGGAAAGCTTTACGCCACCGATGATATTCCAAATTTGGATTTTGATGAAATTAAAGACGGGGTACACGTCGAGAAGCTTTACGCTAGCAAAGACGACTACCACATTGCTCTAGCAATTTATGCCATCAAGAACAAGTTTCATTTCAAGAAGTCTAAGATAAAAAGATATTAGTTTTTCATTCCATGTGCCAATCGAAAATGTGATTGGCACATCCATGCAAACGAGCTCAGCGATTGTAGCTACTATAAAATCTGAACAAGCTAAACACACATATGCAACATCGACACTAGAAGTGCCTACATGAAGAACGCTACATCACATGTCATCGCAGCAGTTTATAAGTATAAATATGGAGATCCAATTTCAAGACTAAAAGCAGGTGACCTTCAGCAACTCTATTCTCGAATATCTCAGAATTTTAACTTTTTATATGAACTGTTACAGGACCAAAGAGAAGGTCATCAGTGATGTGAGAGGACCAGATGATGACTCCTACTTGCACCTTGAAAAGTATCTCCATTTAGTTAAATTAACTAATCCAGGAAAATCACAGATCTCATAATATAAACTGACGATAATGGGTTAAAGTGATTAATCTATATACTTTTAGTCTTTGGGGATTCAATCATGGGATTCAGGAAGTGGTCATCGATGGAATGCATCATTCCGGCATGTACTTATCATCGATGGAACACACAACTCCGATAAATTCAAAGGCGTCCTCTTTACTGTAAGTGGTCGAGAAGAAAAATTTCAAGTCTTCCCCCTATCTTTTGCGGTTGTAGACATTGAGAATGACGACTAATTGACATGATTTCTCTAAAAGATTGAAATGATCATAGTCAACAGCACTAACCTTACAATTATATTAGACTGACATGTATACATCAGAACTGTCAAAAAATTCGTCTTCCCAAAAGTACATCACAGAGCCTGCATTGTCCATTTCCAAAGGAATGTTAATTCCAGGTCAAAAACAAAGGTCTTTCCGCATTTATGGATTTAAGCGAATCTTCAACCGGATAAAGTTAACTAACTTGGAGTGTGCTAAATACTTAGAGAAAATCTGAATTACTCATTGGTTTAAGGCTTACTTTTCTAACCAACATTTTAACATGATGACAAGTAATGTCGCAGAACAGCTTAATCAGTAGGACTGTAGGAGGAACGAGATGCCTCAGAACTTCATCTTGGAAGTGGAGGTATTTGATGTGTGAGGAATCGATTTCATGGGACCTTTCCCGAATTTTTTTTGGCAACGAGTACATCTTGGTAGCTGTCGATTATGTATCTAAGTGGATTGAGGCCTTGGCTAATCTCACAAACGATGCCAAAACCGTCATCAAGATATTCAAGTCTGTCATATTTCCGAGGTTCGGTGTTCCGCGAGTTGTCATCAGCGATGGTGGTTCTCACTTCATCAACAATGTCTTCGACAATCTCCTGCGAAAAAATGGCGTAAAGTACAAGGTCGCGACTCCGTACCATCCCCAGACAAGTGGTCAGGTCGAAATCTCCAACAAGAAGATCAAAAACATCTTGCAGAAAACCGTGAATGCTACAAGAAGGGATTGGTCCGAGAAGCTGGATGAAGCTCTTTGAGCATATCTCACTGCCTACAAGACGCCTCTTGGGACAACACCATTCCACTTGGTGTATGGTAAGGCGTGCCATCTCCCTGTCGAACTGGAGTACAAAGCTGCATGGGCAGTAAAGTTGTTGAACTTTGACACCATAAGCGAGCATGAGAGGAGGAAGATGCAGCTACATGAGCTGGAGGAGATTATGCATCTGGCCTATGACAACTCGAGGATCTACAAGGAGCGAACCAAGGCTTACCACGACAAAAAGATCTTTATGTGAACCTTTGCTCCAAACGACCAGGTTCTACTGTTTAGTTCTCTGTTGAAGTTGTTTCCCGGAAAGCTGCGATCGCGATGGTCCGGGCCTTTCACCATCAAAGAGGTCTGCCCATACGGAGCTGTAGTGTTGCTGGACACTAATGGAGGTGAGTTCGTGGTCAATGGACAGAGGCTCAAGCCCTATCTCACCGATTCTGACATCGCAGGAGGTGAAACCTTCACCTTTGGCGATCCTCCTCAAGCCTAACTGGCTGCCGAGTCAAGTTAATGACTTTAACCAAGCGCTGGGTGGGAGGCAACCCACCAGGTACATATTTCTGACTTTTATTTTCTATTTAGGAACTAATTTTTTTGTTTTTTTTTTTTGCCTTTTCTTCGGTTTATTTTCACACTCAGGATGGTGTGAAGTAAGTCCGGGGGAGGGTCGTGTTCTACATTTGTTATTAAGTCAGTTTGTCATGTGAGTCAAGTCAAAACTTGTGGGAATTAGGACCAGAATCTATGATGGGTTTTTAACCATTTGTGAATTTGATCATCTTTCGTAGTGACCATTGTTGCAGAATTAAGAGTACAGAGACGAGCTGATGCTCCTTCAAATACGGATCCTTCTCCTGGCCAGAATTTTTTTATCCCAATCAGGTTTCACCAGAAAGACATTAGACTCTACTTTATTGGAACCTAACCAGATTTAAATTCTTCACGTTTTGGGCATTAGGATAGGGAACGAGTTACATCTTATATTCAAGACTTCTTATCCCTTTTTCCACTCTTGCTGATCCTGAATAGCTAGTTCATCTTTAGGTAGTACCCCACCTTCAGCCTAACCTTCGTTCAAAACCACTTGCATTCGTGTTTTTCATTTCATGTGCAGATATGTGCAAAACGGTCGGAGAGAACAGGATTGACGCAACCTCGAACTCACTCTTGCTGGAGATTCGTGAGTAATGAAGAAGGATGGACTGAGCACATGTTCCCATCACACGAGCACCTGCTCCGCGTAGACAGTCTTTCTAATTGAAGTCCTTGGGTTGTATTGAGTAAGAAAATTACATAATGCAGTCCGCATGCTCGAGAAGCGTACATGAAAGACGATCCTCCATCATCGTTTTATCTTTTATCTTTCAAAAAAAAAAAAAAATAGTTTTCAAAAGAGATGATGAAAAAGGAACCGAGCTAACAGTTTCTACCCGAGCATGCGTTGAACCCCAGAAGGAAGAGGAAAGCCGAGTTCGAGAAGGAGAGATTCAAAACGCGGAGAGTGATTAGAGGTCGTGGATTTTCAATGAGTCCATTCTCCCTTGCCATTTTGTGCGATATCCTGCATCTTTTTCAGAATATGGTAACCTCTAAAAAACTCTGTAACTCCACCATAGAAAATAGCCTTTTCTTTACCAAGCCTCGATTTTCTAGTTTAATGCCCTTAATGAGAAGCTCACGCCAACCTTAAATGAACTTAGAGAGTCTATTATTTAGAAAGTGAACCTTTTTGGATTTGAGAACCGAGTATGGTTTAGGGTTGGAGATGTTTGCTGAGCGGGTTTTTGGTAAGAATCGGTGTGCCCTGTTCTAACACATGTGGTCTGCATGTCATGGTCTATTCACGGTTTCTGAGATTTCGCGAGTTCCCATCTTCATCTTCCTATGTCTTGATTTGAGTTTGTTTGAGGACAAACAAAGATGCAAGTCCGGGGGAGTTGATATGTTATGATTTTGACTCATTTTGACCTTTATTACTTGATAATTTTCGAGTCTTTTGAGTCTTTTTCAGGTAATATCGGGAAGTTAAGAGGCAAGAAAGTAGGAATTGGAACAACAGGAGTTTTCAGAGAAAAAAGAAGTGGAAACGAAGTAGAAGATCTAAAATTTGATGCCGAGCACCCGCTCCCGATTTCCGAGCATGTGCTCCCGACGTTTTCCTATTCCGAGCATCCGCCATGTGGCGAAGCAAGGGCGGTTGGTGCTGACTTTGCCCTAGCCGAATTTCCTTATTATTGGCCGAGTTTTCTTTTAAAGGATGAGCCACCCTTCTTTATGAAGAAATCTTTTAATCTTTCCTTTTGCCGAGAAGAGACTTTTTAGACCTAGAGTTTTTCGAGAGCTTGTAAGGGGGAGACGATTTTTGCTACATTCTGAAAATAATTCCAAACCCTTGTGATTTATTATTTTATTTTATGAGTTTTCTTTCAACGATGGCTTTTATCTTATCTTTCATGTCTGAGTAGTTTTCTTAACTAGATTAGGGTTTCAAAGGAATTGATGATTTAACAACTGAATGCAAATAAGGCTTTTTATTATTCGATTGTCTTCACATCTGTTAGACTTAATGCTTAGGTTGAATTGATCATTCAATCTGCGATATTAGGTATATATATTCACCAAAAGTGTAATAGGTTGCTAGAAAGAACTTTGGTGAGCAAATTAACCTAGACCTGCGAAAGTTGAGTATTAGGTAATTTGTGAACATATCGGACCTGATCATTAATGCTTATCTGCGATTGCTAGGACCAAACGACAGTTTAGGATTCTAGGTTGTTAGATAAAGTTATTGATACGACGACAGTGGATCAGTTTATATTTTGTTTGATTTCTATACTTGTGCCTAAATCGTTGTCCTGAATAGTTGTTTGGTTGCTGTATCTGAAACTCCTGCGAGAAGCTCTGATCTAGTGCTTAGTTTTATTATTTACAAACCGCATATTTATTCACTATTGCTACAAAACCAATCTCGCATTGTCTTAGCTTGAAATTAAACTTTTAAAAACCATAGTGTAATACTTGGTCTTCGTAGGATTCGACCCCTAAATACTACTCCGTAGCTGTGCACTTACAGTAGGAAATTAGGGTTAAAACTCTGATCAGTATCATGGAGCTAATAATGTTCATTCAGAAAATGCTGACCAGGTGGTTCGATGCATGTCCCAAGAAATCCCTAAAACACAGAGGCTCTGCTACTCCAGAAGTTGACAAAAATCATAACTACGAACATAAACCTTGTAAAAAGTAGCAAAATTAACTCCATCTGTAGTTGGAATTGCCAAGTTGTTGGAGTCTTTGGTACCTCTCACCACCTTCCAAAGCTTACAATTACCAAGTTCTTCGGAATTATAACATTTCTTATGGACATTCTTATAACATCCCAACCATATATATCAATGGGTTAACCCACCCCTGTCCGACGGTTGGTGCGTCAACCGGAATGTTCGAAAGTCATGATATATGACTCAAAGATCCTCTAAGACCCAGAGCCAACATACGACCCGGAAGTCCCTCATGGTCCATGACCAACATCCGGCGTGCGATCTCTTGACCCCAAAGGTCCATCACAGCACGAAGCTAACATACGATTCAAAGATCCATTATAGTCCGAAGCCAACATACGATCGAAAAATCTATCATGTCCCGAAGTTAACATAAGATCGAAGCAAACATACTAATAACCTGTACTTTCCTTAATTAATTTTGTCTTAATTTTTTTCCTTAAACATATCTAACATATCATACCATTGCTACTTAAGATCAAATCACATTATTTCTCCTAAACGTCTCAGCCTAAGTATGCCATCAATAAACTCAATATATCATGCCAAATTCTAAGAACATTAAAAACGTTCTTCCACCTTTGAAAAATCACCTTCGAAGAACGAACTTTTCTTAAAACACTACAATAATCAACTAATACTGAAATTATGGATCAACAGAAAAGATTGATCATAAAGTGTTTCCGCGAATCACGTCTTCACCTTGAATGAGCCTAAAAAATTCGATGATTCTGAATTTGCTGACATTTTTCCGGCCAAAACTTCTGCGCTCCTCCTTGTTCGATCCTCATTCTTGAACTTCTCCTTTCAAAATTCCGTTTGTGTTCTCACTTCTCTCTAAGGCTCGTTGTGTAAGTTGTGAGAAAAATAAGAACTATATAGCTCCTTTTATAGGATTTTGTGAGCTTCCTCACCAAGTCAGACACTTCAAACGCTTATAAATTATTCAATACTAAATAAAAATTCAACTTTTTCATTACATTATTAAGCAATTACAAATGCTTAAACATTTTGCATAAACCTTTATATATAAACCCCTATATCCCAGCCTACTTTAAGGAAAATTTATTCTAGAAATGGATCGTTACAAAACGCCTCCAGAAAACCCATCCTCAAAATCCTCTAGGAAGAAATTAAAGTGCTCTGCAACCAAAACAAAGAGTTTTCTTGAAAGAACAAAACATAGATGAAGAATTGCATGCGAAAAAACATACAGACAAAGCCTCTTGCGACCCCGGCAGAAGCTGTACATCGGAATGGTAAAATGAAAAAAAAATTGAAAACTACGCTAAGATAACCTCGACTTTTTCTCTCTCTTTTCTCTAAACAAAGAGAGTGAAAGAGACTTTAAAAAAAATTGTTTTAAAACAATCTTTGTAAACATATGTCAAATATCACTTTACTTTTAAGTATTTGATATATCTACTTTCTTTAAAATCTACAATTAATATATATATTTATTTTTTATTCATTGATTTACTAATAGGGACATGTTCGTTAGTGAATAGCTGCGATCAGTATCTGCGACTGAAAATTGTTCGTAATTATCTTCTTTATTGATCAGTAGAATTAAAATAAAGAACGCAACGATAATTTCATTAAATAGAATCTGGTGATCTTGATATCGCTATCTAAAGAAGTGACCAATATTTCTTTCTTCTCTTTCATCCTAACGATATAAAACTAGTGATTTCTTTCTTCTTTTCTTCTCCCTCTCCCTTTAAATTTTGATCACTGATCGCTAATGCAGCAATTTCATCCCGAACATGGCCTAGATCTAATATCTTTACTATAATATAATAGTTCTTTTAACTCAGAGGTTATCATATAACACCTATATTTTTACATATGGTTTTTAAGAAAATCTTTACAATAAATTTACTCATTACATTTACTCATTGATTTTACACTTGCAAAATTTTTTATATAAAACAAAGTATGTTTTACTTTTCCTAAGTTATGATCAAATTCCAATAATTATAATTTTTAAAGTTTCTTATCCTATATAATTGAAAATAAAAATAAAAAACATAACTGAGAATCTGTTATGTGTCACTTTATTTTTATAACAATTGGATAAAAAAAATTCTCTTTAAAACTGTTTATATTTTATATAATATGCATATCTTACATTTTTAATTATATGGATTTGATTCATATATTGATGATAAATAAAAAAATTACTCAAGATTCCGTTCTTGTGAAATAGTAATGTTGTGGTGGATATTAACTTTGAGTAATTTTTGTTATCATAAATATAGGAATTAAATCTATGAGACCGAGATTTAATTATGGCTTGAATTTTTTTTTTTTTTGAAAGTAATTATGGTTTGAAGTACTGTAACGAAATTTAGTTAAACATGTAACCTGATAGTTCCGAATTTTTCAGGATCACTGGTTTTAAGAAAGTTTCCAAGCTTAAACAGTTCAACTGCATGCGAACCAATTTTTCATGAAATCCAAACCAGATATATAACATCTTTGTATGAAAATCTTTAAACAACTGGTAAACTATCTTTGATGTTAAAAAAAAAAAAACATTTTATCATTGATGCAATTAAACCACATTAAGCAAAATATAAATTCTCAAGATCATTATCATGGATAGATTATTCATTTTTTTGTAAATTAAAGCTAGGAATGCTAAAATAAAAATATATTATAAAATTGAGTATTGAGAAATTATTATCAGAATATTTTGGATATGGGAGAATAACAACGGTTTTCATTTAAGGACACTT
The DNA here is from genome assembly GCA_900406495.1 of Sisymbrium altissimum. NCBI lineage: Eukaryota > Viridiplantae > Streptophyta > Magnoliopsida > Brassicales > Brassicaceae > Sisymbrium > Sisymbrium altissimum. The sequence goes on from OVBI01001523.1 coordinate 12,379, forward strand.
GAGTGCCTCGCAATTATCTTCTTCCGTACATCTTTCCAAGTCTCTCAGGCAGCACAAACAATCTATTTTAAAGACTTTACCATGACAATTGGTTTTAATACACAGTCCTGGTGGTATGTAGATTTTGTTCGATCTCTCCATTTCTCCCTTCTCCGTGCTCCCACCTACATATTAAGTGGAAATGCATAAACCAAACTCACGAAAAAAAAAAAAAGACATGATATGATTAAACATGTAAGCCGATAGTTATATATATCTGTGTATGTGTGTTTGTTTGTGAAGAAAAATACATACATTGATGCAAAGAGAAGAGGCAGAGCATGAGAATGCAAATGAGAGCTATATGACTTGATTTCATGTTTTGGCTGTCTTAAAGGATTGTTTTGTGAATTTTATCTTCTTGTTGAATGTTTGTAAAATACAAAGCTTAATCAATATATATATATATAGATGAAGAATTGTTAATTAGGTAAATTAATTTCGTAATAAATCTCTTGATCTTCTTATTATTGTAAAGTAATTAAATATTTAGGTCTCTTCAAACATCCTTATATTAAGCAAGTCATTATTACTACTTTGAATAAATAATCCATCCAAAAATTATTATATTTTTGCCGATAACGCAGATTTTGTATATATTAAATCCGCGTTATCGGCAAAAATATCATAATTTTTTGATGGATTATTTATTACAGAGTCACTTTTTTTTGTCAACAAACTTTCAAGAATAAAAATAGAGAAAATGTTCAAATCCGAGAATAATTATAGAATCACTTATAATTTATAGCTTTTTTTATTTTTTTTTTCCTTTTTTTTATGAATTTATAATCACTTTTCTCTTTATACTTTTCTATATTTTTTTGGCATTTGAATATTTTTTTAAATATATATTATTTTCTTTTTTGTAATACATAATTTTGTTTTGGTCTTTCTTTTTTTCCGTTTCATATAATATATATTTTTATTTAATGTTTGGTTATTTTTTATTTGTTATAATTCTTATTTTTATTATTTATTTGAATATTATTTGGTCGGAATATCTAATCTGGGATTTTTATATGTTATGTTATTTCTAAATGTGAATTTCTATAATTTTCTGTCTATATTATATTTTGAAATTTGTCACAAATACACTTTTCATAATACACTTTTCAAAAATACATTTTATTTATTCTTTGATAAAAATTCACTAATTCATTAAAGATAAAATATAATTCATTAAAGATAAATACCAATAATGAATTAATCTTACAATTTTTTATTCGCTAATTTTCTCAGACGACAAAACTCTGTTTATTCTCTTCGGCAACATATCTGTATGGCGTCATGATAATATCCGGCGTCCGGATCTTCTCCCATTGTTATTCATACAAAATTGAGACAGAACTCATCTCAATGTTTTAAGATCCATATTTCGTCGGTCAACGTATAGGTCGCACTAACATTAACCTCAAAGTATATAGAAATTCCCAAAACCTCGTTCGGTCTTCTTCTTCGAAATTTTGGATTTTGGGTTTTGTTAGTTTAGTCTTCTTCTTACACAGTTCCATAGGATAAATGACGTTTTGAAAAATTGTGTGACATCAGTTAAGGAGGAATAAAATACAAGAGCACTAAAATTAGCTTACACCTACGTTTCCCATGCAAAGACTTCCTCGCAACGAGCCTTCTCCTAATAGTTCATCTGATATAATGATCTCAAATTTTTTCCTGTAGACTCTTTCCTTGGATTTCATTTGACTCGTTTCTCTGGATGCAAAAGCTAAGTTTTGACCTGAACTGAATTGATAGATTCGTGTATCTTGGTTTGAAATGATTCCATTACTAATCACGACAAATGTAATATGGAAAATTTAGATAGTTATCTGAACAAATCAGTTGGTAACCTCTAAGGTTGTAGAAATAAGTCAAAAGTACTTAGTAGTCTACCATCATGTTCTCTCTTTTTAAATTATTCTTATTGTGGTTGGGCATCTAAACAGGGCGGTCTAAATGTTCAAAAGGAGTACATGTAGACTACTTTTTAAGTTTACTATGTTCCAGCTTGTTTACATTCTCAAGTAATGGTGCCAGGTTCTATCCGATTATAGGCTTTTACTGTCTCGCCGAATAATGTGGTAGCAGAGGAGATTATGAATCGACAAAAGAAAGAAGTGCAGAAAATGTAATTTATAACGGTTATAAAAATGATTTATAATCCTTTATAAAAAATTTTAAAACTTTTATAAATGGTATTTTGAACTCTTCTAAAGAGCTTATAATGAAATGGAATTACTAATTTTGAATGGGACAAAGCGCCGTTGTTTTCCATGACGTATTTGACAGTGAACACAATGTGGATGGTGCTCAAATTTAAGTTGAAGCTGTATATATTTTGGCCTTTTAAATGCAAGTGTCATGTAATATGTGCTTAGAAGTAAGAAAAAATGGGAAAGATCTTGAGACTTTGATGGTAAATAAGTTTGTATTGTTTACATCAGAATATGTGATAAAACCTCTCCCTCTTTCTTAGTTACAGCATCCTTTTCTTGCTACCGATATCAAAGTCCATAATGCTGCTGGAGGTACCACTGCTTGAACGGAACAACCTCAACTATAACAATGGCATTTTTTACAAGAGTCTGGATACGGAACATTTGCGTTGTAAGCCACATCCATGTTCCTAGTCTTGCTGGTGACATCCTCGCTTCCCTCACGAGTAATTTCCTGTATCAAGCCTCAAGGCACACCACTTTACATTCCCACAATCCCACCACACATGGAATTATTTGGTGTTAGCTGGCTTCCTTATTAGCGTGTAGCCGTATACCTTAGCAGATAAAGAGCAGATATCAGGCAAGTGAGTTCAGTTGATTCGAATTCTTCAGTCAAACCAAAACTGACCACGGTCACCACAAGACTACAACACAAGGATTTGCACCGAGAATCTAAACCAGAACCATCTGTTTTGTGACTTTACTCTTAACTAATCCTCATCATAACAAACATTGCTCATCTTCTATAGCTGATTGTGAGCAGACCAATATATCAAAGACTAGTGGTTTATTTTAACAAGTCTGAGCTTCTGATAACCGAAGAGACAAGAGAAGCTTATGACTTGTGAGCCACACGAAGACACGTTCTGGTTTCAGTCTAATCTTCTAACTTCTGAACCAATAAGTGTCCTATAGCGACATGCCGAACTAACACCGGACCACACAAAAATAAAAAATAGAAACTTAACAACCAACAGAACGATTCAAACAGGAGGGCGAGAGATCGTGTAAATAGAAAAACTTAACTTTATCAAGAAACGTATAAAACTTTTGTCTATTTAACAATACAATATTACATACGTCATATATAATATACATGTAATCTAATATACCTTCACTATTTAACAATAAAACACTGTATAACAAAATCTAGTTGGGAGATAACTCTCTAACCTCAGTGCTTCAACCATTTAATGAGTTTATCAGGCGGATTGCGATAACAAGCAACTCATGACAGTCTCTGCAACAAAGAGATGATTAATAGTTCCAAAAAATCTGGTCTTTTCGCAACTTTTTCTTGAGATAAACTCCAATTAGCTTTCTATACGTCCAGTTTTTCCTTTGACTGAACTCCAAAACAGCTTCAGAGCTAAGATGGAAGTCCCCTTTCCCCAGTACTTCAAACACATGTGGATCAGTTAAAACAACAGGAGAATCGTCCAAGTTCATTCGTTTATATACAAACTCCAAATTCCTCGCTAGTCTCCTATCCATGTATGCATCAACCACACATCCGAAAGTCACAAGATCCGGAACAATGTTCAAACGTCTCATATGTTCAAGAGTGAGATGCAGATCCCAAAAAAGAGCCATCCTAGAAAACGCAAGAGCACGGATATTAAAAGTGGTAAGGTCAGGAGAGAAACCAGCGCCAAGCATTCCAATGAACTCTCTCTGCAAGCTTTTCATCTTAAAGTCAGCTGCATATGACAGTAACACAGAGTTCCACAATAGATTCCGGAGATTTCTTCTACCAAGACCAACATCTGTACAAAACTCACGTAACCGATAAAACTTCCTTTGTTTCAAGTATCCAAACAACACAGCTCTTGTTTCTACTTCCTCTATCACAATTCCAGACCTTTTAAGCCGACCATAAGCCTGCTCCATCTTATCTAAAGTACCAAAAGAGCTATAGTATCTAATAACTGCATTAGCAGTTGCGGAATCTAAGGACATTCCCTTTGAATCCAATTCCTCTATAAGATCCTCCATCAACTGCAACTCACCATTCTTTCCAAAACAACATATAGCAAGCGAACATACAACTGGAAACAGCTTAGGATGCCTACCACTTATATCCTTAGTGACTTTAGCAACTTCAGTAAAACAACCAATCTGTTCATAAGCAGACATGAGCTTTGAGATAACAAAGAGATCAGGCACGAAAGAGCTGTTTAAAATCTCTTCCCAAATGGTACGTGCTCGAGGAACAGAACCGTTTTCAGCGAAACAGAGCATAAGAGCTGAAAGGGTTCTGTAGTTAGGCAACAAGTTGTCTGATTTCATCTTGATGTAAACCTCATGAGCTTCATCAGGCAACCTTCTCTGGTTTAAGCTTTCGATTAGTGGAGCAAAGTCTACGACTTTGATCTTTCTACTGAAGTCTCTAGAGAGCTTCGAGTCCTTGATCAACTGAACGAAGTGTAGATACCAAAGTAAGAATCAACAGAAGTCGTAACAGAGAAGTTGGAGGATAAAGGAAGTACCTTTCGAGAGAATGGAGGAGAAGGCGAATCTGTAGAACAAGATAAGAGCTTTAGTCGATGGGTTGTATAAGAGAGGTGATGAGATTGTATGAGCCCAGTCGTAACAAGCGATGACATTGTTATCACGAGAGAATTCGACGGAGCAAGAGTGGGATATATCATCGCCGTTATGAGATTTCAACCGTCGTCCGGTGACGCTTGGCAAAGACACGGATTGAGAGAGAAGGTTTAAAGATAGAGTAAATTCTCAGTGCTTTATGAATTTACTGTTTCGTCCTTACTTTCAGACGTTTTGATCTGGTTCATTGTTTCACTCAAGTGTTAAGTGACTGTCCTCGTTTTCACAATCAAGCTATTGCTGACTATGAAGTCTAGTTGTACAGTACTAAGTGTATTGTTAAATGAAGTTTTTAACTATCAACGTAGCAGCGTTGTTAGCTTCAGATAATATTTTAGAGCAACAAATGTGTTTCTCTTAGTATGTTTCAATGATTTTCAGGTAGGTTGATATGTGACATTGTTGCGCTTGGATATATAGCTGAATTTATATGTCCATGAGGAAATGAGAAAGATTTCATTCTTGTTGAGGCTAGACGCAATGCTACACCATGATTTTTCTGGGACAAACAGAGTCTCATTCCATCACATGGGACAAAACAAAGCATGAGCACAAGCGATAGCATATGCCTTCTGCCCAAGTGAACTACCTTTAGTCTTTCATAAAAATTTTCATTCTTTCATTACTTTTGTGCCTCATAAATTTCTCTATCCTAGTATCTCTCGTAGTTTCACTTAGAATATATATATATATGATATACACATATATTCGTTTAAACTTTAATATATAAGTAGCAAAGGACCAAGGGTATAGATGTAGATATAGTCAATGAATGCCTCTCCTATTTGCAAACGTTAGCATATCACAAACACAATCATTCACATTAGAAGGAGTAACCCGTGAGGCAGACGTCATCGACCGCCATATAGGACTGTAACGGTGTCATATGAGAAATTAGCTAATGAAGAGGTGGTTGTCTGTGTTGTTTCCATCTCATTGTTTCTGTCGCGTATATTGGGTATACCAAATTCATGTGTATCAAATGTTATGTCTGGAACACTCGCGTTTCCTTCCAGATATTGTGTCATTTGTCTCATACTAGGCCTATTTTCGGGATGACTTTGTGAACAAAGCATGCCTAGTTTCAAAAGCAACTCGGCCTCCTCAGCTGCAAAGTTGCCTTCTAGTTTACTGTCCACAGTATCCATTAAAACACCTCTTTTCCCGCAAGTCGCAATCCATTTGACCAAAGTCATCTCCTCAGGTGGTCTATCTGGGTCCACTGGCCTCCTCCCGCACACCACCTCAAGCATGAAAGCTCCAAAAGCATAGACATCAGTCCAAGTAGTGGCCACTCCCATCGCAGTAAGCTCTGGAGCCATGTAACCAATGGTTCCTACCACGCGTGTGGCTTGGATATTCACGCCACGATCATGGAATCTAGCAAGCCCAAAATCACCCAGCTTTCCATTTAGATTGCCATCTAAAAGAATGTTGCTTGCTTTTACATCTCTGTGCAGTACAACTTGTTCCCATTCTTCATGCAGATACAGAAGTGCAGAGGCTACTCCCTTGACTATATGGAATCTCTGAGACCAACTAAGGCTTTTTGGCTTTTGAGTATTGAACAAGTAGTCATCAAGGCTTCCATTTGGCATGTAATCATATACCAAAAGCAATTCACCTTTCCTTCTGCAGTAGCCAAGGAGTTGAACCAAGTTTTTGTGCCTTAACCTTCCCATACTAGCTATCTCTGCAACATACTGCTGCATTCCTTGTTCTGCATCGTGGGAGACTCTCTTAACTGCGATTTGAGTACCAGAAGGAAGTTCCCCTTTGTAGACTTTTCCAAAACCTCCTGCTCCAAGTAGCTGATTCTCCTTGAAACCTTTGGTTGCCTTAGAGAGGGTCCTGAAAGAGAGCCTTTGAGGACTATATTCTTTTTCCCACTGTTCAAGCACCTCTGCATACTTCTTTTTCTTAAAAAGGTAAATCATTCCACCTAGTATCATCACGAAAGCTATAGTTGAGATAGTAGAGACTAATATAATTGTTTTATGCCGTTGAGGTTTTGATATTGTTTTCGATTCTGGTGGAGGGGATGGAGAGGGTGGAGGTGGATTGGGCGTTTCTGAAAGAAGAGGATCAGGAAACTTTGACATGTCAAGGCTTTCTGGTTTTACTCCTTTCTTGAAACTCCATCCAAGGATGTATTGGTTACTTGTGAGTGTGCCTGTCGATCCGGAGAAACCTACAAACATCTTCTCCATAAAAACTTCTGAGAGATTAATGGATCTTGACAGGAGAGGCAAACTTGGTTTGATGGAACTTGACAAGAATGAGGAACCTGGTTTTGTAGTTGGGACAGGAGCCAACGTTACATTTAGTTTTTGCTCAATCCCATCATACTCTATCCAGATCATAATACGTCTTTTACTAGCAAGCAGCAAACTGTTGTCTTTCCCTTCTGTATCATTGTAGTAACTTGCATTGGAAGATTGAATGGAATATACACCGTTGACGTTGATTCCCACATGATTATCGCTTATATCAGCTGCCTCAGGACTTCTGTTAGTGTCAAGCTCTATGGCCAAAATATGGTTTTCCGTTTTATTGTTATTTGTTACGTTGACAAGACCTAAATACGAGGTTGGATCAGAATACCTGAAATCTGTGGTAGGGGATACCACAAATGCCATTCCCTGACCTCGAGTTCCAGCCTCCGGAACAATCACAAATGCAAATTCTGTCGAAAAAGAAAGTGATCTTGTTGAACTGGATGATGTTGCAGTGAACTCTATTGGGACTTTGTAGAAAGCATGACCAGTATGCTGTGTTGTATTATTCGTAATCTGCAACACGCCATTGGAAAGTGTAGCTGCCATTCCATCAAGAGACAGATTTGCCTTAGAGAAGTCATAGTACATAAACTGATCCCCATCTTGAGCGGTCACCAGTGAGATCCCATAAGTAAAAATCATCACATAGAAAATCAATGATCGTAAAGCTCCAGCCATTTGGAACATAATAGGAAAAGAAAGTTCTGTTGCTTGGCAGAAAGGCTTCTGAATCTTGATCCCTTTTATTTTTTTGATGTTTTTGCTTTTTCTTGGTGAGGTATGGTAGTGCTGGTCAACTAGATTGCAGAAAAGGTCAGTTCTTGTTCTGATTGGTTAGGAGAAATTTCAAATAAACTGCAGGAAAGGTGAGTTGAATCTTTCATATGAACGAAACCAAGAAATGTTCTATGTTGTTGAATTAGTTGACTTTTGCCATAATTTAGACATGATTTACATCATTTCATACTATTATATTCTCTTCATCTCCCTTTATTTGCCTGCTCTCATGCGTTTTTTTTTAACTTTCAGTTGATGAATGTCTTTTTCTAGCTTGATGGCTATACGAATGTCTATATTTTTAGCTCTGCTATATTTGCAAAACCGTATATAATGACTGGGTAATATAGATCTGAGATCAGGAGAGTCTCTGATCTTCATTATCATAGTTTGCCAATGTGTGTTTTGTAATCTTTGTATAAGACTGCATGTTCTTTAGAGGAAGTATGAACTTGTCAAAGTCTACTGTTTCATGTTGCTTTGTAAATCTAAGGTATTCTACCCACACAAAGTCCCTTAATGTTTCTTGCATTATCTTTATTCCATATTGCCGGTTGAACTGGTTATTGAAAGAAACATTTAAAATGTCAAAATAAATTATTTCTAGTTGCATGTAGTTTGAGATCTTCAACTTGCTTCATGGCTTAAGTGACAATGAGAGGTTTATATTATATATTTCTTCACAAATTATGATTGAATCTGTATACCTTTCATTGTTTAAGGTTTTTAAAGACGTCTGACATCGACCTCCTGACTCTAGAAAAGGACCAGAAAAGCTGTTCCACCAGTTTCACTGCTTGATCAATTAAAGCTATAACAAGTACAACAGTAGAGGCTTATCTCTAAGACCCTACTCTATCCATCTCTTAACATGTTACTTTGCTATCTTATGAATCAATTAAAAAAAACTATGCCCTTTATATTTTTGCTCAACACAAGAAGAGATGGGAAAACTGCAATGAGTAAGAGTGTTTTTTATCGGAAATAAATGGAAATGGAAAAGACAAAAGTCTTGCTATTACAGAGAGTTTGAGAGATACATAATGCAACAGAAATAAAACCAACATGATCAATCTTACAGCAACATAAATAACCTGAATATTCAGATAATCACACTGACTCAAAGATAAAAACACCATGTCAAACAAGATAGATCAGCCTCTGATAATGTGAACCTTAACTTCGCGAACCAGCCCCTGATAACCACTGACCATCTTAAGTTCGCATACCACTTTATCACGTGGCTTCACATGATTCCTTCGCATGATACTTATGAATCCTTTTAGAGTCACAGTTCTGTTCTTCCAAACCGATATCTTCCTCTTCAACTTTCCAAGCTCGTCACGCACAATAACAACTTCAGGGAACTTTAAGTTGTAATCCTTTATGAGTGCAAGTGGTATGCGCTGAAATAGACTCATCATAATGAATTATGTAACATTAATATATAACAAATGTCGACAAACCATAGAGTTAGTCATTAATTTGACCCAAAAAAAAAACTAAATCACATTTCGTTTGTTCACCGTTTGTTGCTTGATTGTATTAATCGGAAAAGCCGGGTTCAGATTGTAGTCAAGATATTCTTCAAACTTAACACTGCCAGTCTTCAATCTCCTACTCGTACCACCTGCCAAATGATTTGGAAACACAACACAAATTGATCATCCTCATACAAACCTCAAAACTGTATGTAAAAGAATCTTTTTAAATACCTCTTTCTTTTCTTTTTAGCGACTCATCAAGCCCTTCTGTGCTCTCTTCATCATCCTCCACAATCATATCTTCATCGGTTTCTTCACTTTCTTCTTCATCATCACTCTCCACTTGAATCACTTCATTTTGATTTGGAGATCTCATCCTTTTACACATTGAACCGTGGTCGTACAAACAAAAGTGGAATTCACGAGAACCATCAAACTCAAACACCAAAATCGTCAGCTCTTTCAGATTTTCGTCCTTGACGATTTTCTTCCACCCGTCCCGGAGAAACACGGTGTCACTCTCATCGTTTGTGGTGGTCATTTCCATTATCCAAACGTTCCCTGAGGACACGCTCTTAACGGTTACCTTCCTAGGCAGATGCGTTACTGAGATGTCTTCCCAAAAAGAAGGTAAATACTGTGGAAAATAATACAAACTCATTTGTTACTCTGTCTTTGACAAAAGACCTACAAGATTTTCCATGTGTATTTCTCAAATAAAAACACAGTTTAAAACCCATTAAACATGTCCCAAGTCTAAGATAGAGAACAAGATAGCTCCTCTGTGAGAGATTGAAGCGACGTACCATATCATGGTCAGTGACATTGGGCAAGTAGACTCTGAAAAATTTCTGAACAGAATCTTGAGAGCTCATATTCTCCAACTCCAATATCTCGTTTTGAAATTGAAGATGTATTAAACTTCTTCTTCTACTTCTGTTTCCGTTTAGGTGAGCATTAACTGTTGGAGGAGATCTAGAGAGATATAAAGAGAGTGTTAATGAGGGAGAGAGAGAGAAAAAAAGAAAAGAAAAAAGACTCCAAGATTAATATATGAGAGAGAGAGAGGGAGAAAGACTCATCACATAAACACGAAAGCTCATGAAAATGGGAATAAAGCAGAGAGCTTCTGCTCTGTTAGAGTTATCGCTTCAGGTCACGTAAAAAGTAATCGCTTGTCAGTTCCCGATGGTACGTACGTGTTTGATAATAATTGCAAAGTTCAATTATTACGTAGAGAGAGTTAATACTTTAGGCCCATACTTTTTGGGCTATATCAAAAGCCCATAGTCCGTGTCAGAAAGGGATACTGAAGTCGGAGAGGCTTTGAAAGATTGTGAGAAGAAGATGAGAAGTAATTACTTGGCAATAAAGAGAGGTTTATTTACAGCTATACTTCTCTGTGGGTGAAATGCAATGGAGAGGAATAGATGTTACGAGTTTTTGAGAGAAAATTTGTCACGAGAATTAGAGGAAAACTCTACTTGTGATATTGATTGTAACACTTTTTTTTATTTATAATTAATCATACTTTTATGACATTACAATCGTGTCCTGACCATATATGTTTGTATTGAAAGTTATGCAATCAGACTTTCAATGGATACACAAAATGATGTACAGAAGGTGGAAAAACTGTAAAGAAATATTGTTGTGTCAATTATAAATTTTTGTAGCTTCTTGAGGAAACTGAGCTGTTCCATTCTTGCCAGCACTAGACACGATGGTGTTACGCCAGAACTTCATGGTACGGTGTGGGAATACTGACCCCAGGAGTGTCTGGAGGCATCTCAGGCAAAACATCATTTCCTTCAAGATAACTCACAACCTGTGCCATGCTAGGCCGGTCCTCTGGGTTGTACTGTGCGCAGAGTAGACCAAGCTTCAGTACCATCTCTATCTCTTTACTGACGTAATCTCCTTCCAACCTAGCGTCTCGGGCACCGACCAAGTTCCCTCTTTTCGAGCATTGGCACACCCAGCTGATTAGGTTGAACTCTTCAGGCTTCCCTGGATACTCTATGAACATTCTCCCACATGCAAACTCGAGCAGTAAAGCCCCAAATGAATAGACATCGGCTTTGGTTGTTGGCATCCCTGTGATGATAAGCTCTGGAGCCACATAGCCTACGCTTCCAAGCATGGGGTTCCTGTTTGTACCGAATATAGCCAGACCAAAATCTAGTCTCCCGTTTAAATCCTCATCCAAGAGTACATTCGCGGCTTTTACATCTCTGTGGAGAACAATCTGCTCGTGCAGATAGAGAAGAGCTGAAGCCACTCCCTTGATGATGTGAAACCTTTGGGACCAACTTAGCTTAGGCTTCTCTTCATTAAACAAGAAATCGTCGAGGTTTCCGTAAGGCATGTAATCATAGACCAATAGTAATTCACCTTTTCTTCTGCAGTATCCTAAGAGCTGCACAAGGTTCTTGTGCCTTAACTTCCCAATACCAACAATCTGAGAAACGAGGTGCTTGGTATCTTGTTCTGCATTCAAAGAAACTCTCTTCACAGCGATCTGTGCATTGGACGAGAGCTTTCCTCTGTAGACTCTCCCGTTTGCCTCTGTACCAAGCAACTCGCTCTCTTTGAACCCTTTGGTGGCTTTGTAGAGAGCTTTGTAAGAAAACCTCTGAGGGCTGTAATCTTCCTCCCATTCTTCTCGGACTTCTTCATACTTGCTGTTCGCATACATTGATCTTAATGCTCCTCCCATTTTCAGAATTAATTTCAAGATTTTTTGCTGGTTCTCAAGACAGCCTTTTACTCTCTTGTCTGAACCAATTTTGTAAATGCCATTGTTGTGTCTGTTGCAACTTTGTCAAGGCGTCTATGTTTGGTGAATTGTGTGTTGTGGGCAATGAGTTGCATACCACTTTCTTTCAGGGGGAAGGTCAACTGTTGTACCAGACCGTCCATTCTTGTTCTTTAATTGGTAATTAATCTCTTGAAATGGTATTTAATCATACTAGTTGCGTTCATAATGTCGAATGAAGATTTGCATTATTATTAAATGAAATTTATGGTGCACGTTGAACAGGTTCATCTGTTTGATCACCTGGCTGAATTCCATATTAAAATACTTTTTTTTGAAGATTAAATATATTCTTTTTATTACAGAAGTCAACTACAAGAAGGAAGGAAACAAAATCTTCTTGTCAGTAGAAACTAACGGTCGACTAAATGAATGGAAAAACAAAAAACATGTATTAGAATTTTCAGTCACATATGTATACAACAGACTTCAGACTATGAATCTGGGTTTTGGTATAATAACTAATAAGAGGAAAGAGTGGATTGAAATAGAAAGGTTCTTTTTTACATAGAGGTTTCGTGGATGATAACACAGATTTAAGAAACCCTCTTGGTTCTTCAGTTTGGTTGAAGCATCTTCCCATGACTTTCTTCCTCAACAACTGCAGTTCAGCAAACGCATCAGAATACAGATGCAAGTTTTTCGGATGGTTAAATCAACATTGTTTTAGTTTGAAGACTAGAAGAGGAACTCACTTTCATTTGTATTGGCTAAAAGGGGAGCTTTGTTGTCTGATGAATTTGGAGCAGGTACCATGTTTGTGGCTCCACTAAATGTTGCAGCCTCAGAAGAAGCTTTGCGAGGACTGATAGCTTTAGATATCACTCGAGAAAGTGCTCTATCGTCTTCCCCAGGCGTAAATTTCTGGCTTATGTATTCCTTCATCGATACGCCTTTGTCATATACCTAATCACCACAGTTTTGCAAAGAGAAGATGATTGACTGATGATTTTATTAGTGGTAACACATATAAACAAGTTATAGTACCTTAGTTAAGCCAGCGGGCTGGTTAGTTCCTGCAGTGTTGATTTCTGAAACATCTACATCTGTTTCTGGCTCTGTTGGTTCCGGAAAAGCCATATCTTGAATTTTCTTAGTTATAGCTTGAGTAGCGTCAGATACTTTAGCATAAGCAGGTGCTAGCGTCTCTGTTACGGTTTCTGTTACTGTCTTGCTCGGACTATTTGATTCTTGGTTTGTGTATTCCTTCCCTTTCTTATTAGCCATTGATTCTGTAACTCTTGTTGTGTCAGAACGAGTAGGCTTCTCTTGCTTGACATCAGACAGAACATTCTTCTCAGAGATCATAGGGTTTCCTGTCTTGGAACCAGTACAATCTTTGTGTTCTTGTTCAGCGTCGTGTTTGAATGGGAGAACAGACAAGACATTGGTCTCAGTGATCACAGGAACTTCCCGTGGATGCTGCCTCGCGGTCTCCTTTAACTCTTCAGGTGCCTTCTTTGATTCATACACTAGAAATATCACACAAGACGATCGATCAGTCTTTAAGAAATTTCAAAAACAAAAGTTGTTTTTTCTAAGTAGTTTTTGCTCAATTTGATTTACTTGGGGCTCCAAGATATTCAGGATCTTCTTCTTCTACTTCTCCTTCTTCTCTTCCTTTATAGTCTTTGAACTTGTCACGTGGTGACAGTGACGCAAAACCTCCTGTTTCTCTAACTTCATGGTCTTCGGATCTGCCAAATGTCGGCGAAATGGTTGCCTCACCTTCTTCATCATGTCTCCTCTTGCTACTGAGACTGTGCTGCAGTTTTTTGGCCTTATCCTTCATTTTGGAGAACAAAGATTTCTTATGGTGTGAATGTTCTTCATTCTCCTTTCTTGGTGAACCATTAGGCGACAGTTTTGACGCTTCACCAGCTGAGAAACAAGTATCAAAGAACATCAAAAAAATTAGCGAGAAGCAAATAAAATGGTGAAACCGTATAATTTCTTGAAGAGACTTACATTGGTGACGGTGGCCACGTGTTGAGAAGCTAGGACTTCCTGAATGATCAACATGTGTTTTTAAGCTTTCTAGCTCAGCGACCGGATCAAGTTGAGGCGACATTTCAAGATTTTTTTTGTTTGGAACTTTGATTCTCAAACAATACCGTAAGATATATATAAGACAAGAACATGCATGTCCATGAATCTTGTTTATCCGAGCTTCTTGGAAAGACCATAAGAAAATTGCTTTAAAATAGTCATGGCCTCTTAATTGATAAAATAAGACAAAGTCTTTGCCTTAGATATTGACGTTTTGAGCTGAATAATAGGATTCACATTTATAGAGTTTGCTGGAGTAAATAATGGAAGCAGAGATAACAAAGATTCTCTTTCAAGAACTTAAGCAAAGACTCTGAACAATTATGACCAAAAATATTGCCGCTGTGAAAAAGAAAATAGAACACACCTGACATTTAGTTGAAATCCAATTTTATATAGCTCTAGATCATCAGTCCAGAGCACATATAACTTCAATGAATGTGAATACACATAGACACAAGTCTACATTGTGGAAAGTATAAACTTCTGGATAAAGTTACAAAATTATCACAAGACTATTTAAAAATTCTCAGATGTTACCCCAAGGTAATATTTTGTCAATATACTATAGAGCTTCGTAATCCAAATTTGAACGGTTTAAGTGTTTCAGAGTGTTCAACCTTAGACAGCGCCACCAATTTCAATTAGACTCAAACCAAACGAACTGAACTTACTCGTTTTTTAAATAAAAAACCAGTAAAGTTTGGTTCGTTCGGTTTTTGATTTTAATTTAGCTTTAAGGTACATAGATATTTTTCTTCAAATTTAGAATTTTGATTTGGTTTAATTCAAAACCTCCAATCAGTTTTTGGTTTAAAGTTTTCTCTTTGTTAGTATTATTTTCCATATTTTTATATTTTCTATTTTTAATCGGCTTAAAACGAATTACCAAATTCTAAAATATCCAAAATATATCTATTTTTTAATTATTATTAAAACCTGAACCGAATTAGATAACTGAACCAAACAAACCGACTACCAAACGCTCGGCATGCGTGCTGTTTCCAACTAAATAAAACGTCACGATGTTCGTCTGTAAACACCAAAAGCGAAATGAAGTCTAAAAAGAAACACACTTTGCATAAAACCCAAAAGTACATAGCTTTGGCCGAAGCCTTCATCATCTCTCTAAAACCTTATCTTTGCTCTCTCTTCTCCGCCACTATGGCCGCCTTCTCCGTCAACGGGCAGCTTATCCCGGCGGCAACAACCTCTACCAAACCCACTTCCATCACTTCCCGTCGGAAATTTCTCTCCTCTCCTTCTCCTCGCCTTCCCCGTTTCTCCTCCCCTTCTCCTCGCGTCCCATCCATCAAATGCAGCAGTAGCTTACCTAACCGAGACACAGAATCCTCTCCTAACAACTCTCTACTCAAAGACCTCGCGAAGCCTCTCGCTGTAGCCTCTGTCTCCTCCGCTGCTTCCTACTTTCTACTCCGAATCTCAAATCTTCCCTCGTTTCTTGTTGGCGGCGGAGGAGGAGGCGGCGATGGGAATTTCGGCGGATTTGGCGGTGGAGGAGGTGGTGGAGATGGAAATGATGGTGGGTTTTGGGGAAAGTTGTTTTCTTTGGCGCCTGCTGTTGCTGATGAGGAGCAGTCACCGGATTGGGACTCTCATGGTCTTCCAGCGAACATCGTTGTGCAGTTAAACAAGCTAAGTGGTTTCAAGAAGTATAAAGTTTCCGACATTATGTTCTTTGACAGGAGGAGACAAACCACTATTGGAACTGAAGATTCCTTCTTTGAGATGGTTTCGATTCGACCTGGTGGAGTTTATACAAAAGCTCAGTTGCAGAAGGAGCTTGAGACCTTAGCTACTTGTGGGATGTTTGAGAAAGTTGACTTGGAAGGGAAAACGAAACCTGATGGAACCTTAGGTGTTACTATCTCGTTTGCGGAGAGCACGTGGCAGTCTGCTGATAGGTTCAGATGTATTAACGTGGGGTTGATGGTTCAGTCGAAGCCGATTGAGATGGATACTGATATGACTGATAAAGAGAAGCTTGAGTATTACAGGAGTTTGGAGAAGGATTACAAGAGGAGGATTGATAGGGCAAGGCCTTGTTTGTTGCCTGCGCCTGTGTATGGTGAGGTTATGCAGATGTTGAGGGATCAAGGGAAAGTCAGTGCGAGGCTGTTGCAGAAGATTAGGGACCGTGTTCAGAAATGGTATCATGATGAAGGGTATGCTTGTGCTCAAGTTGTGAATTTTGGGAATTTGAACACTAAGGAGGTTGTATGTGAAGTTGTTGAAGGAGATATCACTCAGCTTGTTATTCAGTTTCAAGATAAGCTTGGTAATGTGGTTGAAGGGAACACTCAAGTTCCTGTCGTCCGCAGAGAGTTGCCTAAGCAGGTATGTGTATATTAGTTGAATTTTAGGTCGTTGTTTTGATTTGATCATTGATTGTGGCAGTATCTTTGATGGCTTCATGGATAGATCAGGAAAAATTGATGGGACTTTTAACTCGAACTTGCTATTAATGCTGATGGTTTGTCAAAGGCTTTGATAGCTAATGAACCCACATTACCATGGTTGATGCATTGACGATAAGTAGTTTGAGTGTTAACTTGTCTTTTTTGGCTTGTAAAAATCTTCTGTATATCATTTGTTATGTTGGTTTTGGCTGAAACTTATCTATTTATTTGTTGACAGCTTCGCCAAGGATATGTTTTTAACATTGAAGCTGGGAAGCAAGCTCTGAGGAACATCAACTCACTAGGGCTGTTCTCCAACATTGAAGTGAATCCACGGCCAGATGAGAAAAACGAAGGGGGCATTATCGTTGAGATCAAACTGAAAGAGCTCGAACAGAAGTCAGCTGAAGTCAGTACTGAATGGAGTATAGTTCCTGGGCGTGGAGGAGCTCCCACATTGGTATGAAGTCCTTCCCTTCCTTATTGGAATAAGTACAGATTTTAAATTTTTTGAAAAATTTCAATTGATTTTGCTTTGTTGTTGTTTATATGCATCAGGCTTCATTCCAGCCAGGTGGCTCTGTTACTTTTGAACATCGAAACATCCAGGGTCTTAACAGGTCTCTCATGGGTTCAGTGACCACTAGCAACTTCTTGAATCCTCAGGTACGTTTTCCTCAGCTTACATATTTGATAAATCTCCAGCTCAACTTGTTTTCTTGACACCATCAATTTATCGCTGCTTTTTTGTGCGTGCAGGATGATCTATCGTTTAAGCTGGAGTATGTACACCCATATCTGGACGGTGTTTACAATCCTCGTAACCGAACATTCAAAACAAGCTGCTTCAACAGCCGCAAACTTAGCCCAGTGTTCACTGGAGGACCAGGTGTTGAGGAAGTTCCACCAATTTGGGTTGATCGAGCTGGTGTGAAAGCTAACATAACTGAGGTAAGCTTTCCAATACTCAGTGCTATAGTCAGCTTGCTCTGTATTACAACACTTAAAATAAAACATATTTTTTCATGCAGAACTTTACCCGTCAGAGCAAGTTTACATATGGGCTTGTGATGGAGGAGATAACAACCCGGGATGAAAGCAGTCACATCGCTGCAAATGGTCAGAGACTACTACCTAGTGGGGGAATCAGTGCTGATGGACCTCCAACAACTCTCAGTGGTACCGGTATTGACCGTATGGCCTTTCTACAAGCCAACATCACCCGTGACAATACTAAGTTTGTCAACGGAGCTGTTGTTGGAGAGAGGAACGTGTTTCAGGTTTGTTTACTCAATGAAGCTTATTGTTATAACTCATATGTGTATACTTTGTAAGCTCCTTTACACTCTGTTATTTGTTAATCGCAGGTGGATCAAGGGTTGGGTATTGGAAGCAAATTCCCCTTCTTCAACCGCCACCAACTGACTTTGACAAGATTCATTCAGCTGCAGCAAGTAGAAGAGGGTGCTGGGAAGGCACCACCACCGGTTCTAGTTCTCCATGGACATTACGGTGGCTGTGTTGGTGATCTTCCAAGCTACGACGCCTTTGTTCTTGGAGGTCCGTATTCCGTCCGTGGCTACAACATGGGTGAGCTCGGTGCTGCGAGAAACATCCTTGAGGTAAAAGAACAAACGCACGAAACATAAACATCATTTGTCCATAAACTCGACAAAACATGTGTCTGATTTTTGTTTCTTGGGCTGCAGCTTGGTGCTGAGATTAGAGTACCTGTTAAGAACACTCATGTCTATGCTTTTGCTGAGCATGGAAATGATTTGGGAAGCTCCAAGGACGTGAAGGGAAACCCAACAGCGGTATACAGGAGAATGGGACAAGGTTCATCATACGGTGTAGGTGTCAAGTTGGGTTTGGTACGAGCTGAGTATGCTGTAGATCACAACAATGGAACTGGCGCTCTGTTTTTCCGTTTTGGAGAGAGGTATTAAGGTAACGAGAAGTAAGTTCATGTAATCCAATTTAGGCTTTCCAATTTTCTCTTCACGGATTTGGTCAAAGCCCCTCTGCAAATTTCCCTTTTTTTTTTTTTTTCTTTTTCTCTTATGGATCTTGAATCCTTCTTTTTTTGCTTTTCAAATAATTGGTTAATGTTAGTGTTTTGCTTGCCTTGTTGAGTTATGATGAGAATCGGGAAAGAATTTATTCTTCGTAAAATTTCGTTGTTTAAAGTTTCAAGTGTAAGTGAGAGACTGCGTTGAGCTTCTTTACGGTACCTATTCCTGAAAATGGTTCCTTCTTTGAGATTTGAGTTAAGTTGAAACCTCCCAAACCTTCTTTTTGGGTTAAATAAAGCCCCCAAACCTTAGCAATTGAGCAAAAATTCGAGATGGATTTGATGCATGGGATATCCAAAGAAGACGTAGACACCGGACTGAGACTTTCCAAAAAATAGAAGAAGTTCTGCAATAACAGAGAGAAAGAAGACGAGCACGGGAAGAAGATGTAGTGCTCTGGAGGAGCAAGGGCGACACTTTCATGAGTAAATTTCGAACAAAGGATACGTGGGAAAATCTAAGAACAGGTTCGAGTAAAGTGACATGGTATAAGGGAATTTGGTTCACTCATGGGACACCAAAATTCTCGTTCTGCACTTGGCTTGCCGCAAAAAACCGACTATCCACAGCAGATCGTATGGCACAATGGAACATCCGTGAATCCACAACTTGTGTTCTATGCTCTAGTCAAGATGAGACGAGGGATCACTTATTCTTCGCCTTTCTCATCAATAATGTGGTCTGCACTCGTGAAAACTCTCTTGGTGCACACCACACAACTAACTGGAATTCGTTGTTCAGTTACATAGCCATGGATGTTTTCAACACTTTCTCGAAAGACATTTATTTCAAACAAGGATTCACAGTATCTGGAGAGAAAGAAATGCAAGAAAACATGGAGAGAATTTTTCTACACCACCTCGCTTAGTGCAGTACATCGAAAAGCAAGTCGGGAACAGTCTAACCACGATCAGCAGGAGACCGACGATACGATTAGGCGCTCTAAGCTTGGTTCTCAGCTACTCTCATAAACTCCTAATATTTCAATCTTTCTTACTTTTTTTTTTTTTTTTGATTAAAATCTTTCTTACTTTTCAAAAATTTCATACTGAAATGATGTAACCAAATCCTTTAGTTTTTTTTCTTTGAGTTTAAATTAACATTTAATTCAAAAAAAAAAATGGTTTTCTCTTATGTAAGGGAGAGACTACGTTGAGATTTATGAGATTAGGATTTCGCATGTCGAGATTTATGAACTGGCTACGTTATTTATTTATTTATTTTTTTCTCATGTTCTTTCTATATGTGCTCTGTTTAACTGTTTTTGTTCATCTTTTAAACCGATGTCAGATTTAGGTAAGAGAAAAAGATTTCGTTAACAATCAACTATTGTCATTATTCGTATATGGCACTACGATATTTTTATCTGTCGAACTTTCCTTTAACTACGACACTTCTTATTCAATTATACTTGTACGTACATCAATATTCTGATTAATGAAAATCTGAAACTTCCACAAAAAAAATCTTATTAATAGGTTTAAAAAAAAATATTTGTTGGAGAAAAGATCTTATAAATAGGTGACAAATGAGACCTTATTGCCTTATTGGTATCATGTCTACTTCAAAACTTTTTTAAAATGTACCAACAGGGCATAGTGCCAATAAAATAGCAAATGGCGACAAATTTTAATCACATTCAAAAACAAACATTCACAATAAGGCTCCGAAAAGTTTTGAAAAGCAGATAAAACATAATTTTTCTTCATATTTTGAGATCTTTCGAGTTGACTCGATTCTATTGAAATGGTAGATGCGATTACAGGTTTCATCGTGGGAAAGATGGGTAACTATCTTACCGAAGAAGCGTCAATGTTGATGG